>JARKHS020035153.1:145000-319986 GCA_030143305.2 Amblyomma americanum | reverse complement strand
CAGGGGGAACATACACGTTATCTGAAGAGAAGTACCTCACCAAACCGGAAGTGGCGGCACTTCCGGCAAGGATATCGGCATCCGCTGATGCTATCCCATTGCGGACACCTAATGGAACCGTGAATCCCTGTGAATTTTTGTCACACTGGAGGTTGCGGTGCTGTGCTTTGATTACATTGCGAGAGTGTCACTTAAGGCCGAAAATGCGCCTTCAGTGGCTGGTACGGTATCCGGAACACGAACTGAGACTGAGAACTGTCCAGATTTTGACTTCTATAAATGATATATTTCAATTTCATCCCAGTCGTAAAAAGAAAAAGAAAAACTTTCGATTTTTTTTTTTCTCTTGTTCTACTTTGGCACTTAAGTTTTTCGTATTTCGTTGTAACAGCGAAGTCATTTCGAAACGAAAGCCCGTTCTTAAGCATTTCTGTGCCTCCGTCACGGCTGAGAGTCTGTCTGTTGCGGCAACAGCAGCTGCTCGATAACACAGAAAAGGTCGTTCGTCACACAAAAAAAAACGAGAGAAAAAAAATTATCGTATTTTCGGACCCGCTCTGTCATCATTTCTGACTGGGACATCACCGAATGAAATAAATACTACGCAGGAGGCGATATGCATTCAGCGCCACTCCTACTCGTCTCCTTGGTTCTCAACGAAAGTGCATCAGTGTGGAACTTTGCATTCGGAGGGAAAAACTGTTCATTCGACACCCGGAAAAAAAAAATCAAAACAATGGGTAGAAACAGTGCACGGTTCGCGCGAGAATTTCTCAGCGCGAAGCGACAGAAAACGTAGAGAACTAATAAAAAAAAAACCAACCGAGGGAAAATTGAAGGGAAAAATTAATAAACGAAACAAACGCCCGCGCCGTGCTCCTGGCGCCGTCCGGCGGACCGGTTTCCCGGTCTCCGCTTGCCTCTGCGGCTCGAAACGTGAAACAAGAACCAAAAGCAGAAACAACTCGTTGTGACAAACAAAAACAAATGAATTTTTTTTCTCTCGCACCAAGCGACGACGAAGGCCTGAAATGCCGTTCACTTGGTTCGGTCAGTTCTCTCTCTCTCTCTCGCTCGTCGAATTTTTTTTTGTTCTTACGTTGGAAGCATCATCGAATAGCCGCAACAGGGTTGCCTTGCCGACGAGACTAGGAGCGGTGGGGGGAGGGGGGGGGGGGAAGCGGGACGGCGGCTGATGTAAAAACACGCAAGAAACAAGATGGCGCCTGGCTGCGAGCGAAGCCAGACGACACTCCAAACGCGCTCGCCGGGCGGCAGTCGAGAGAAGAGCGCGACCGAAAGTGAAAAAGACGCTTCCCCGCAACAACGACGCCCTCTGCTGGTGCTGCGGGGAGCACCGCACTGGATGGACATCGTACGAATCCGCAATTACACGCTCCGTGCGTCTATCTCGAGGGCCGGTTGGTATGCGAGCTTTGCTCTGCCTTTTTATCTGCCTCGTGCGCCGCGTGGAGGTTGGGCGAAGATAAGCACTGCCGCTTGTGTCGCTGCTGCTGCTGTGGCCTGATGAAGTGCTCGCCTACGGCAACCACACTCCGACGCCGCCTTCGAGAGTAATGCGGAGAGACTGCAAAGGCGCCATCTCTCGGCTGGAGGCACCGGAGCTAGCGATTGTCATCGTTCGCTCTTTTACGTTTGTTTGTTTGTCTGTTCGTCCGGCTCCCCTCCGCAAGCTCGGCGCGTCCAGCAGGTTGTCTCGCGGTCTGATCTAAGCGGCAAAGAAGCGAGGCAGACGTCGAACAACCCTTTCGTTGTCGTCGTCTTTTTTTGGCTCGAAAACGGAGAGATGAAATGGCCGTGAAAAATTGATCGTGGCTCATATCTTGCTCTCCGAGAAGTGCTAATGCGTGTTACCCGTTTAAAAGCGTCCTGGAGTGTCAACGGGCCTTGTATCTTTCCTTCCATGCTTGTTAACCCTAATTTTTTTTTTCAGTGTTGGTATGGAGGTGTGGCGCGTTTGGGACAGCCGGCAATGCTAAACTAGGAAGCTGTTCGTCGCATCAGGCTCCTCCTATACGGTGTATATTATGGAATAAAAATAGAAAAAAATAGGTGGGGAGAGCAAGGGTAGACGGGGTGTTCTATTCGCGGCCTTGAGAGTCGTGTTCTGGGAGGTCTTAGTCTTATCTAAGTGGAGCGGCGAATGTAGTACTGAAGACCATTGAGACGGCTTGCACCTTTCTGCGATCAGCGCTACTGTGTTCCACATGTCTTGGACCGCTGTCCCATTTGAAAACACTTCAACCATTCTCCCACCGCTTAGGCGCAATGACAAGATCCTGGTTGAAATGCAACTGGCAGGGACCCGTAGTCTGGAAGTGTTTACATAAAGTGGACATGTCCAAGTGGGCGTGGCTGAAATAGGCGTGGTTCTCCGGGCCCCTAAAGATGGCAAACATTGCAGCTACCGTCTCGGGTGGCCTTAGTAGCGTACGTGCTCCCATTGCCTTCAAGTCAAAAGTCAGTCGCCTGTTGCTGTCTTCGAGAACTTTAATATTTGACGCTTTAAATATTTAGAGCACAAGTTTAATAAAATTCACTTTTGCTTTATAAATGCTGATGCACTGGAAAACGTTTAAGCCGATGACGCAACAGAAACGACGGGGCAGCTTCCTTAACGACGCAGTAAGCATTTATTTAAGGGCAGGAGCGCTCGGCGCGAATCAAAATGCATATGTCCAGTTGCTGCTACCCTCATAAAAGTTGTCAATAGACTTTCTAAGATTTTTTTGATAGTCTATATTCCCTTCCTATAGATATTTCCTTTTGTCTATTCAACCGCCGCGGTGGCTGAGTGGCTATGGCACTCGGCTGCCGGCCCGAATGACGCGGGTTCGATCCCGGCCGCGGCGGTCGAATTTCGATGGAGGTGAAATTCTAGAGGCCCGTGTGCTGTGCGATGTCAGTGCACGTAAAAGAACCCCAGGTGGTCGAAATTTCCGGAGCCCTTCACTACGGCGTCCCTCATAGCCTGAGTCGCTTTGGGACGTTAAACCCCCATAAAACCATAAACTTTTGTCTATTCATAGTCTATAGACTGTGTTGTAGACAAAAGACCACTAAAATTGTATGGCCATTAATCTATAGATTGCCTATAGATTTTACATAAAATGTGTATTCTCTATAGACTTGTCTATAACATTTCTCTATAGAAACTTTGTAGAAATAAGTGTATGGATAATCTATACACTCTGTAAAGAATCTTTCTAAGGGAACCTTCCAATAATACAGACGCTGGTCTCAGAAGGCTTTCGTTGTCCTTTGCTGCTCGTGTCCATGCATCGACCATCCATGAACATTTCAGATCAATTTGGGTCGATGAACGCTGCCTTAGGTGTCGTGCACTGCAAAATAATCTGCTGACAGACTGTAGAGTGAGGCCTTAGAAGGAGTGGTCTCCCCCCCCCCCCCCCCCCCGAAAACTGCATCGCTTGAAAGGGGAAGTGCCAATTTAAAGTAAAATAAAGCAGTATCGCGCACCATGCTACATAGTATAGGGCACGGAGCAAGCAGCTTTCAGCAGTAGCTGCAGCTAAAGTCACTCGTAGCGGGGTCGCGACGCAGCCCAGCCTCACCACGTACTGTGAAGCTCGAGCGCAGTACCGAACCTGCGCGTTGATCGAGCTTCTGAGTATCACTCATGGCCCAATTTTGTTAAAATTCATGAGCTCGCATGTGGTGTCAACGGCAGCTTTGTGTTGCTGCACACAAAGGTGAGAAGGTGGCCAAACCGGCCGAGCACGTCGCTAAGTTCGTAGAAAATCGGAAGATCGCAAGACGCTTCATGCAGCGAGGTACAGTGCGCGCACTGTGCAACAAGACAAACAGAACTGTCTGAACGTGGCAGCACGTTCACTAAAACACTGAGAGCTACGTGGGACGCCGAGTGCGCCATCTAGCTAGAAGAGAGGCGACTAATGACGACGGCTCCTAAAGCTGCGAAAGCAGCCAAGGAGACCAAGCGCGACGCCGAGCTCGACGAAAAGCGGGCGAAGGCGGCGACATGGCACAGCAGCCAAGGGACCTGGCCGATACCACAGCGCTGCTACCGCCACCTATGAGGCGTGTTGACAAGAACACCGGTGCGCGAACCTATCACGCACGGAAATCGGCGCGTATGCGACAGAGCGTGTAGTGACGCCGAGGCCCGCGAATAACACGCGGTCACGGCGCAAGCCTTCCACGTGCTACACGGATCGCAAGGTCGCCCTCGTAATCGCTATATAATACAAAAGAGTGCATCAACTATTCACCAATAGGACATTTTCTGTTCCAACAACCCTCACAACTGCGTCTCAATACCATCTCTCAAACCTTCCTCTGCAAAGCACCTGGGCACAGCTGCTCCTCTATTTCGAAGCACATTTGGGGTGATCGCCCTGTGCATTAAATTTTTTTTTTCACGCTACTGAACCACGGTTTTTTTCTACCCTTCTTTTACACCCTCCTCCATCTCCGTCCCCTCTCACGAAATGGCCCAGGCTTCCGCCCTGAGGCAGACAATTCCCGCGCCTTTCCCTCCCTCATCAGCAATCATCATTATTATAATAGGAAAAAATTGTCAGCTAACCTAAACAAACCATTTTCTGATACTTTCCTTGAGCAAGTGGAACTAAACAGGGCTGTAGTTAAGCCGCCGAGAATTGCTCACAGAGCTACTAACGACTACGAGCCGTCCGGCAGAGGTGTATGTAAATACGTGAGCGGTAATCTATTTAAAGGCGTTCTTTTTCAGACAGCAGAGCCAAACTACGTTTGGAAAGTGGGTTGCTAACCAAAACCCACCGTGTGCTGCCACCTCTGCTCAAAATCTGGGCCCAACTGGGGCGAGAGTTAAGTCGAAAAGATACGTTTAAATGCATGTAATGATCGCTCCAAACGCGGTACACTGACTTATCGGCCGTACTCTCTTCAAAACTTTTTTTTTTTTGGGATGGTACAGGCAAGCTGCGTCGCGGAGCGAGTTACCAGTCAAAACCATGCGCGTAATCTCCCCTCCGTGCCACATCTTAAACCAACCTGAGGAGCAGTTTAACGCGAGGTAATCGCTCGAGGACCGTGTAACTAATCGCGCCATACCCTGTACATTGAAGCGCGTGTATAGCGAAGCCACTACTGTGTGCGCATGCCCAAATCGCTCCACTTTGCGGGAAGCACGCAACAGCCCCAATCACGGCGGCATGCCCCACGGCGGTCCATTCGGCATGGGAAAAAAGGGGTGAAGGCAGGTTGAAAGCGAAGGTCGCTACAGTCATTACGGGCGCTGCCTACGGGCCATCTTTCATTTTTTTTTTAATTGTTACGCTGCGTTTACGGTAGGCAGCTGAAGAAAAGGAAAAGAGACGTTAACGGGAATACCTGTGCGCCTCCACGGGGTGCGCGGGAGCACCGCAATCCGTTACACACAGGAACGCTCCATCTCGGCAGATTTCGCCGACCACGTAATCGTTCGAATTGCGCACCTCTCCCGCCTCTTTGACGGCACCAAAAACGAAAAGAAAAAATCACTCTAAACGCGTGCAAATGGAGACGTGGGAAGTGTCACGTACGACGTATGCTGCAGCCGCTGCATTTCTTCGCTGGTGCTCCCGCGCAGTGCGAAAGTAGGGCAGGCACCCGCGGAACGTTTGCTTATAATTATTGAATGCCCCCTCATCTCCGCGTGATTTTGTTGGAAATATGCTTGTTTTTGGCAACTATCGAGGGCGCTGCATGCGTTTTGTGGCGGCAATTACTTATACACAGGCTCTTTTGGTCTTCTCTTTTATCGGATCGAATCTTCTCAGGACTCTGTCTCTCTCTCTCTCTCTCTCTCTCTCTCTCTCTCTCTCTATATATATATATATATATATATATATATATATATATATATATATACTTATGAAGGGAGCCAACAGGCACCGAAACCAAGGTGCACTGGGGAATGTTAGTTTTCTTTAATGTGTTGTGCTTATCAGTGGGATAATATTACTTAGATTAATAAATCGCTTAAAGAAAATTACTTATAAAGCAGCAGAAAAAAAACCATGCCGCCGGTGGGATCCGAGCCCACGATATTCGGAGGTCGTGGGTTTGGATCCCACCGGCGGCATGGTTGTTTTTTCTGCTGCATTTATATATATATATATATATATATATATATATATATATATATATGTAGCAGACCAGGCATATGAAATGAGGGGCTCGTTTGACAAACATATTAAGGAAGCCTACAGTCAACGAAACGAAAGGCTCGGATCCCACCGGCGGCATGGTTGTTTTTTCTGCTGCTTTATAAGTAATTTTGTTTAAACACCGAATTATTGTCCCTACAAATTATTAAAGAAAAACAGATTAGAAACATTCCCCTATGTGCCTTGGTTTCGTTGACTGTCGGCGTCGTTAATATAGAAATTTCCTTCTTCCGAAAACGAAAAATGTCTATGGAGAAAGAAGGATGGCCCATGTTGGTATTAAGCTGTGGAACAAGCTTCCAAGTGAACTCAAACGTAGTAAAACTCTTCCTGAGTCATTGAAGAAATATTATAAACAATGAGTGAAGCCAGCGTTTTTTCTTTTCATGTATTTTTGTGTGTTTGTATCCGTATGTAAAAGAGGCTTGGTGCTGTGAATATTGTTGCTCTATGTACCCATTTATGTATTTCTAATTTCATGAGCTTTTATATGTATGTAATTAATTTTAGTTATGCCTGCAATTTTTCTTTGAAACTGAATTGCATGGATCCCAACTAGCTTTTAGCTAGGGATCCAGATGTCTTCACAAGCATGCCTTGTATGAATGTTGAGAAATAAAATTGAATCAATAAAAAATTGAATATATATATATATATATATATATATATATATATATATATATATATATATATATATATTATATATATATATATATATATATATATATATGTGTGTGTGTGTGTGTGTGTGTGTGTGTGTGTGTGTGTGTGTGTGTGTGTGTGTGTGTGTGTGTGTGTGTGTGTGTGTGTGTGTGTGTGTGTGTGGGCATCGCCGATGATGCCTATAGCTGTTTCGGAAATCGAATGATCGGCCCCGAATCGAATGGGGGGGAGGAGGTTGAGCGGTGTGAAAAATGATTTTGCTAATAACCCGCTCTACCGCGTTCGTTGTTACGTGCGCCCGAATTTGTCCCCCCCCCCCCCCTTCCCCATTCACGGCACGCTTTCCGTGTGGCTTCGTTGCTCTCTGGCCCTGTTCGTAAAGACATGGCGCACGGCGCCAATACAACTGGAATCTATATTTCTTTCCTTGTTGCTGGGATTGCGCTTGCTTTATTTATTTTTACGGGAAAGCGCAGCCATTCCTCCTTTCAGGGTTTCCTGTTTTCCTCTGCGACGCAATACTGAATATTCTGGGTCCTCAATGGCGCTGTCACGAGTACAGAGGCGTGTGCCATTTAGCGTGCAATGTGGCGCAACTTTCCGCCAGCTCCCACCGTCGAGAGAGGCGAGGGGTGACCGTTCTTTCTAATCAATTACCTTTCATCCATAAAATAATTGCGCTAATAATTTCCCATTAATCAACGCGACAAAAGAATACAACAGAAAAATTCCTGTATGCTTTCCTTGGGTTTGGTGACTGTTGGCTTATGTCATATGTCATAACGAGCCCCCCCATTTTCCTTCTCTTGTCAGCTGAATAGCTTAACGGGGGCCTCGGTTCTGGAAGTCTTAATGCCATGGGTATAGCGCGAGAGGGTTTTTGCACGGCTTTATTCCGCCCACATCGTTTGCCACGTACCACGGGACACTCGCGGTGACACAGAACGTTTACTACGTCTGCCGCTATGGACGAGGGTGGCGCTGGTGAACACTCTTATCGTTAGCTTACACTCAGCATAAATACCCCCCGAAAGTATAAAAACGCACAGCCGCCTCCGTTGCTTAGAGCATATGCAGGAACATTACCGTCGCTCGGTTGGCAAAGCACCCTATGCGGAATTCGGAGGCCGTGGGTTCGTATCCCAACGGTGGCATGTGGTTGTTGGTGCTTCTGCTTTGTAATCAATTATCTTTCAGCCATAAAATTGTTGCGCTAATAATTTCCCATCAGCATGACAATTAAAAAAAAACAACGGAAATTCTCTCTTTATTGCATGGTGTCGGTGAATGCTGGCTGCCTTCATATGTCATGCAAGTATGTGCGTTTCAACCCGTAGCAGTCCTGCTTGCCGAAAGCGCCGATAGGCTTCGCAAGAGCAGCTGTGGTGTAAGCATCAAAAGCATTCAAGGATGACTCATTTAACTGACTGCTGTGCGTGCCGCCTTCCCCGCCCGCTTCTGTTCTTCGTACTGGGCCGTGTTCTTGGCCTCCCTGGCTGCCTTCGCACCTTGAGGGCCAAGGCGTTTGAATGCGTCGCTAAGGCCGAAAAGACCGGATGACACTTGAACTCGCTCAGCTGCAAAAGTATCTAGGCATGCTATGCGCCCTGCGCAGCGCGAAAAAGAGGAACGGCTGAACGCAGCGGCACGTAAATCAACGAATGCGGCGAAGAGCGTGCTGTCCAGCTGGTAGAGAAGCGGCTGATCTCGGCGGCTCCTCAAGCTGCGAAGGCAGCGTGGGCGACCAAGGGCACTCGAACCAGAAAAGGGAGTGCTCTAGAAGACAGCTTACTCCCTTCTTACTCCCATATAGGCGTATTTCGAGTGCACGCTGCCACCTTGGAGAACAGAAGCGGGAGGAGATGGCGGCTTGTCCAGCAGCCTTCTATGCCTTGCGTGCAGCCTAATGCTGCTACCCGACCTCTTCTTCACGTCCACCTCCACTGGCTAAAGTATATAGTCTGTAGTATTTCGTCCCTTTCAGCTTCTCTTTTCCTCCTGCTTACTGTAGAGACTTTATTCTTACTATTTCCTGCACATATCCCCACGTACCCCCTTGACTATCACCTGAAGCCGGGTGCGGAAGCAAGAAGGACCGGATTCCTGCTTTGTTCAATACGTGCCCAGATTTCTTGGACATCACCAACTATAGCGCCATCTGTCGGCAGTAATTAGGGAACAATGCGCAACTCAATGTGAAAATTCGTTTGTAATTGAGAGCGAACTAAAGCGTGCGGTGAGATGGTGCGTGAAGATGCTGATACTGACGGCCTACTCTTCGTACGTGCTTTGAAATCTGACCTATCCTTCCCGCACTCGCATCGAGTCGTTCTGGTTGCCATAAGGATTGATTGTAAAACATTTTATTCGCCGGGAAGAGCTTGGCAAGAGGTCGCGTTAAGTGGTCGAGAGTACATAGCCCTCGACGACTTTGTCAGCCCACTCCACCGCCAAAACTTGCGTTCTGGGGTCAGAGCTAGCCAGCACGGTCTCCCACCGCTCGAGAGAAGGAGCTGTAACTAGATCACCCGGAGGTGGCTCTATTTTGCAGTCCCACAGGATGTGATCGTAGGTAGCACGTTGGCCACAGCGTTTGCAGTTTGGGTTGTAAAGATCTGGATAAATGTGCGCGAGGAGTGATGGGGTGCGTATCGATCTCGTCTGTAGACGACGCCACGTAACCTCTTGTTCTTTACTAAGTCTTTTGTCTGGAGGGGGGAAAATTCTCCTCTCTAGTTTAAAATGATTGGTGAGATCATGATATGTGATCATTGAGTCCTTCGTGAAATTCAGGGAGCCAGACTCATCCACTGCCCGGTCGACGAAACCTCAGGCTTTATTGTGGGCTGCCTCGTTCCCCGGATTCCCCGAATGGGCTGGGACCCATATCAATTCGGAATAATTTGGTGAGAATTTGGTTGCGTTAAGGATTCTAAGGGAGGTGTTTGTAATTCGCCCTTTAGCGAAATTATTGATACCCATTTTGGAATCGCTGAGGATGATGCTCCCTTGGGTATGTGCTAGGGCGAGGGCTATAGCCGCCTAGTGCAGGCCTTTGCGCTGAGCAGGATACTCTATGCCATAAGGAATCAATGGGACGAAGCAAGAATTCGAAATTCCCGCGATAATTTTTTAAGTTCAGCGCCATGCAGCACGCGGTGGTGACCGCACGAACTAGAAGCGTTTGTCCAGATTTTCTGAGCTTGAAATGTTTTCAATGACAGCTGTGAACAGGGTCCGAGCACAGATCACGACACAAGGCTTTGAAATCGGAGGCACAACTTACTCTAACCTGCTTGCAAACGCGGAGTTCACTGCATGTCGAACCGTAGCGGCGAATGTGTAGTGTGAACTGTGTGCACCAAGCGGAAGCAGGCATATGTTCCTGGTGTCGACACGATATGAGAGCATCCTGGATCATCTATGTCTTCTCATTTCGCATTTCTTCCTCTTCCTTATTGGTTTCTTTCCAACCTTTCCTCCGACCACGATTGGTTCTTCCCGCTATCTGCGCGGACAATTACACGGCATCTTCCTCCGTCCAATAGGAACCGACCCAGCTGTCCCATTGTCTTCGACCGGCCCTCCTCGGTACTCCCACCCAGCCATGCTGCATCGATCCGCGCTTAGACACATCCCGCGCCCGCTTCGGCATCAGACAAACGCAGGAACCGAATCCTCCCACAGACATATATCTTCTCCGGGGTATACCTATAGTAGCGGGGGTCCGCATTGGGTGCATAAACGCATGCACGCGTGTCTCGCTAACGATGCGTTTCAAGTTGCGACTCAATCGCACGCCCCTTTCGCTCCGAGCGCTCCAAGCTAGGCCTCTCGCACAAGGAACAGTTGTGTATCAAGGAACAGTTGTGCACCCACCGCAGCCTTGCACTTGAATGCAGGAAGCAGCTGTACCAAGCAACGTGACCCACCGCCGAATGCCGGGTAGCCACTGTTCTCTGCGCACTCAGCGTCGGCCATTGGGCCTAATGGAATATGGACGCCGTGAAATACCGCGCGAAGGGTTGGTCGGAGAGGGGAAATCAGCGCTTGATATGGATCGCGGTGTCTCGCAAAAGCAAAAAATAACACACATCGTTGTACGGTTTGTACGCTGCCGACCGGCTGACTTGGTCGCGGAGCCTTGAATCGATCATGCCATGGCTTCAGGGGGAGGGCGCGCTGCGGATCGCCGGTGTGTACAGCTGCAGTGGCGCATCGTCTGCATGCGGCGGCGAGGCTATAGCAGGCCGTTCGTCTGCTACGCTCATACTATAGCAGACGATTTGTGTCTCCTACACGGACTCTACTACGCCCCTCTGACTGCAGCAGCGGACGACGTCGACGCGGCGAGGGCTTGGCGCGGAACTAAGCTATATGACAAGCTGAGTAATGAAGCGAGCTGCAGCCGTGTGGCCGAAGGGAACCACGCTCCGGACTTTCCTCCCAGGAAATAAAATGCGCAGAAACTCGTCAAGAGCTCCGTCTTTTCATGTTGCCTTTTATGCGTCTTAAAGGCATGCGAATGAATCACGCATTCTTCCTGGATGTTTAAACGGGCGTATAAACATGAACATAGTGTGTGCCGAACGCTTGTATACTGTCTGAGTTCCTCCTGTTGGTGTTCTGCACGTACCCGCGAGTTCTGCAGGTGAAGATATAAAAAAAAAGATGCCCTTAGTGATTTTTTTCCTTTATTGCCTGATGTTTTCTTCTGTTCACAAAAATATATTGCCCTACATCTCGCGATCTGAACATCCGCTCGCGCTATCCGCTTGGTCTGTGAGAACTGCAGTATTTAGGACGCAGTATCTATATATTGTTCCTGCGTCAATTCCTCTAGTGCAACACTACAGTGGCAGACATACATACTTGTCGGGATGCAGAAGCCGTTGTAATTGATTTTTTTTCCGGCGGCTGCGTTTTACCGTCTATACATCGTTAAAGACGGAGGCGGGAAATCCAGCCTTTATAAAAACGGTCTTTTGACATTCTGTAGACATCTTATAGACTCTATTGCCTTCCTATAGATATTTCTTTTTGTCTACTCGTAATCTGTGGACTGTCTATATACATAAGTCGACTAAAAAAGTATGACATAAACCCTTAGATTGCCTATAGACTGTATATAGGATTTGTATTGCCTATAAACTCTTCTCTAGGGTTCGTCTATAGAGAGTCTATAGACTTTATAGACAGAAATCTATAAACAGTCTATGGCCTTCATAAAAAAGAAGTCTATAGACTGTCTAAGGAAGTTTCCGTAAGGGAGGTGCTCGGCTGTATTCCAGGATTCTCCAAATGTGCACTGAGAATTTTCTGCGAAAGTGCTCCTGTATTATAGGTAGTTTTACGAATTGGAAAAACAGCGCAATAAAAGACGAGAGAACAAGTCTCGCAGAAACCATCTTGCTGTGCACTGTGCTGAGTGTGATGATTGCGAAGCGCACCTCAATAGGACCACTATCATCGCCTGTTATAAAGATGAGACCACAAGGCTCATTTCGGAGGCTTGCCATATCAGAAAGCTCGGTAACACCTGTATCAGCAACCCATCGATAAATCTACTATCAAAGGAACTTGCGTATCTTAATCAGTGACGTCCCCCTTTTTTTAGTCAAGTTGAGTGGTTGTGCGGTATCTTTCTCTCATGCTTATTTTGTGTTGTTACTCGTGCCTTTTCATTTATATGCTGCCTCACCTGTAGCAATAAACCATTTGGTTGTTAGTCAGCGCTGGTGTTTTGTGCTTCTCTTGTGTCTCGTCTTTGCGCTGTTTTTCCAATTCGTAAGACATGTACCAACCAGCCCGTATTTGCCCTCTTCTGGAATTATAGGTAGTGCTTATATGCACAGAGAACTGATATTTCAAATATACCGTGCCGCTTTTAAGGCGCTGTTCTGCCATTCTAGGAGATACGAAACAGCGAAGGTCAGTCGGTTGCGTATATTTCTTTGCTGTATACTACTACTACTAATAATAATAATAATTGGTTTTGGGGGAAAGGAAATGGCGCAGTATCTGTCTCATATATCGTTGGACACCTGAACCGCGCCGTAAGGGAAGGGTAACTGCGCATCGCGCTTTCGCTGCACCACAATTCTCGCAACATGCGAACAATGATTTTTCGGTTGCGCTTACGCGTTGCAGTTGCGAACACTCCTCGGTATCCGCAAAGCTGTGCGCAAATTTATACGAGTCTTCAGGCATATAGTTCGGTAAAGAAATGAAACATTGAGGAAGATGTAGTGAGACGTTAGTATAACACGTACCCTTCTTTTCATCTTAGGGATGATCGCATAGATTATAACCTTGGGCTCATTCAGAGCTGCAACTTTAGCAACGCCTGTCACAAATATCTTGAGTAGGTCTGCGTGCCGGCGGAGAGTTATTACAAACGTGAATCATACAGTCTCAGGAAAAGGAAGGTGGTTTCACTGAAAAACAAGTAAAACTGACGAGTGGAGTGAGGCCCATTGTTGGGGATGAATGCGTAATTTGGCGGCTTTAAATTTGCATCGCATTATTGATGCAAGCTTCATAAAAAAAACTTGCACTACTGCGTGACCCGCCTATAGGATAGGTAGCACCCGTTCAGAAGAGGGAACTACTCAGCAACGGATGAGGCAGTAATGGACTAAATGATATCACACCATATGCGTTTTGAACATGCCGACTCAACAGCTTTGTATTCTCCACAAGTTTATTACCACCATGTCGCTTATCTTCTCATATCACCTTGTTATCCGCTTTGTTAGCAACTAAGGTCAAGCAGTTTTGTTTTGTTTTTTGGGGGGCTTTTTACGTCCCAAAGCGACCCAGGCTATGAGGGACGCCGTAGTGGAGGGCTCCGGAATAATTTCGACCATCTGGGGTTCTTTAACGTGCACTGACATCGCACAGTGCACGGGCCTTTAGCATTTCTCCTGATGATGTTGCGTTGCGTTGCGTTGCCACTGCGTCTGCGGAGCCATTCCATGCCACTGATTTAAACGACCCCCATTGCCGTGGCGCAGTGCTTAGGGCGCTGGACTGCAGAGCCCGAGGACCCGGGTTCGAACCCGACCGTGGCGGCCGCGTTTCGATGGAGGCGAAACGCAAAAGGCGCACGTGTGCTGTGCGATGTTAGCGCACGTTAAAGGACCCCAGGTGGCCGAAATTATTCCGGAGCCCTCCACTACGGCACCTATTTTTTCCTTTCTTCCTTCACTCCCACCTTTATCCTTTCCCCTACGGCGCGGTTCAGGTGTCCGCCGATATGTCAGACAGATACTGCGCCATTTCCTTTCCCCAACAACCATTTTTTTTTCACTTTTCGCCATAGTTGACGTGCATCCCTTACCGAGACCTGGGTACGGGCAAACCATCTTGCTTCCAGCGTACGAGGTACTGAATTTGACCTGCACGCAGAATGCCCCGAAGGAAAAGTTTGACGACCTTGCTCGGGGCACTGCGGTCAGAAGGAGCCCGCAACATGTCATCCAGTGCGGGCATCGGTTTAGAATATCTCTCCTCCCATCCATGGTTCCTCCCCGGCATCCCCATTCCATCTTCTTAGGACGCGAACCACTGTTTTCTGGCCGGTAAAAAAAAAAAGAAGGAAATACTACCTCCAATAGGAGGATGTCGGTTCAGTCTGGTGGGCGTCTCATTACAATCGCTTAAGGGGGGAACCCGTTGTTGTTTTTTTCTAACAGCTAACAGCTGCGGGCGCGGCGGCGCGGACCGTTACTTATCAATCTGCGCGCAGGCCAAAATGGAGCCGTGAACAAACAAAGGCCATCGCCATCTCACGAGCGATGTCTTCGGTGAACCTAACGGCCACTCTAGCTAGGTGTACCCTTCCATAGCCCCTAAAGCCCGTGGTTGGGACGTTGCGTTTCCTGGTCCTTTGCCTGCTCGTCACGTCTCTGTAGACGCGCACGCGCGCGCAGAAGACGAAATACGCTGGCATTTCGTCTGCTTTCTTCATCGCGTCGTCTGCTTTCTTCTGTTTGCTTCGTCACTCCTTAGGCTTAGGCCTGCGCCTGATTTCCGCTTGCCGCGAAGCCGCCCATTTGTGCTTGTAGATGGCGCAAGTTTGTGGTCGAAAATGGCGCCGCTAATGACAGGGCTTTGGCGCACGATGTCGACATAGTACGCGCGCAACTGCCGAGAGGGGGGGTGCGTGCGTTTGTTAGGGGGGGGGGGGGCAGTTGGAGACCACACAGGCGCTCACCCCTTTGGCGCCCGTCACTAGAAAGCGGCCCCGCGCGCGGCGGCCTTTTCACACGGTCTGCCATCTTGTCTTGAAGACTGTGTTTGTTACGAGGCGGTGGTAGCTTTTTGGCCGCTCTGAGTGGGGAGGCGTTTAGCGTGTTTAGCGCCTAATGGTTAGCTACTTGGTGGCTGTTAAATCGCTCTGCGCGCGGTTTTCCCAGCGCTCGGTCGAAAGGTGGGATTGACGGGCGCTGCCTGTGTGTGGCGATTACATTGTTGTCCGCGTTGGCAATCTCACAGTTGGAGTGTTTGCGTTGTCATTTCCAGATGGCGCTTTGAAGAGAGTGTTGTCGCAGCGACACGGCATTGAATAGTGGCCAATAACACGAGGTCGCTTGCTGGAATAGACAGTGTTATGTGTGTGCGCTTCGGTTTTCCAGAATATCTTAATTCTCTGTTATATCACTCAGATGTTATGGAAGGCTTGGAAGTTTTCTTTACGCCGCTACTGGCAAGTTGCACGCACTACCCATGCCTTTATTTCTCGCAGGTTGTATGGGACATCCCTATTGAAAAATGTGTACAGGTTTCAATAGGTCGACAAATAGGATTATGACGCATTTCGTTTAACATTATAGGAGGAAGCTTCCAAAGTGATTCAGCCTTTGAGAGAATCCTTAGTGGAGGGCTCCGTATAACTTCGATTACCCGTGGTTAATTACCGTGCACTTACATCACACAGTGCATGGAAGTCGTGGGTTCGAACCCGCCCGCTACGGTAGAACGTCGCTGGAGGAAAAATGGGAAAGGTCCGTGTACTGTCCGGTGTTAGTGCTCGTTAAGAACCCCAGGTGGTCGAGATTATCCGGAGCCCTCCACTACGGCGTCCCTCATACACTGACCCGCTTTGGGGCGTCCCCCTTTAAAGCCAAACCAAATGTGCCATAATCCTGTTTGCTGACCCATTCAAACCTATATACATTTTTCAGTAGGGATATAAGGAGTTTTTTTTTCTTTCGAATTGAGCCAGATCTAGAAATCGAAACAAAGTCAAATATTTGTCGTAATGGGAAGCTCATCTGTTAATCTTACTTTCGCAAAAGCTTTGAGAACGAAAGGTGCCCAAGTAACGTTTAGCAAAACCTTTTCTGAAATCCTATGTCGAATAAAAAATTATCCCGATCTTGCTGATGTACGGCTCAAAATGAGCCAAATCCATTCATGAGAGCCATCTTTGTTAGCTTCAGCCTCACTTGTCGTACTGTTCCGAGCTTGATTCATTTATTCCTATCCCAGACAACGTTAAAACTCTTAGTCGAGCTAGTTGGCAGTGAACTTTTCAGTTCATTATTACAAGCTAAATAGCAGAGACAGGCAGAAAACGACGATACAAACCATTGCCCTGTCGTACGCGTCTACTATCTCGCTACTACTCCTGAATGTGGAATGCTACTTGTAAAATATATTCCAGGTCCCATGCATTCTAGCTAGTTAACTTTTACGCTGCCCAAGGGGGAACACTCGTACCCAACAATTCTTGACAAACTCATTTCTGAACGGGAGAGAGTTTTTGTGCGCAATTTTTTTCACATAATGTAAGGTTTCACTATGACAATCAATATACCCGCAGATTTACCGTCGGAAGGCTTGAATTTTTTTTGTATTAGTGTTCTTGCTATCGTCAGAAGCTTTCCCCATTGGTTTTTTATGGCATTCTTAACTGCTCGATGCGTTCGCTCGAAACACTATAAAAGAAAGATTTTGTTACATATCGGTAGGACGGACCATTGTCATCTATATTTATGTTCCAGTACCTTACAGTTTTCCCATATTCAAAACTTTTTTGTCAAAAGGCTGTCACGTGACTGCGACAGAAGCCTGACATCCGCCTTCACATGATTGTGCTGAAATACAGCGGTGCCCCTGATTGCAAACAGTGAGTGTTCTAATTGTTTTTCTGTATTCACTGCGTAAACATTCTAAAGCATTATTCATATAAGCAGAGCTTCAGAACAACTTTAGAAATAAAGTTTTCGTAACAAAACTGGGTAAAATCTAGGGCCCTACATCCAAAGTTTACATGCTGATATTAACTAAATCATTTGCATAAATTTCATTAAGTCGTAATGTACAGTTGCTTTAACTAACATATAAAGAAAAAATGTATATTAGCTTGCATAGCGCTACGGTTTGTGCAGATAACAAACTTTCGCGTTTTTTCTCAGTTTGCGTTTTGTTGTATTTGGCTCATTTCGAAACGGAACTCTTCATATAATTGATTGACAGCAAAGTTTATTATTGATAGCGAATGAGAAGATAGCATAGAGAAGATAGCACTTTATATGCGCGTGTTAAGAATGGTTGTTTGGTCTTGTAAAATCCTTCAGTTAGGCTGGGTACTTTTTGAAGGTAAAAGGCGTATCTGTGAGCGTCTTCAAACTGGCTTATACCGCGTACGTTAGTGCTCACTTGGAACGATCGTGACACACATTTCGTATCTATTTCTGGCTTCTCGCGGTTCGCTGTAACTAATACTGATAATAATGAACTCCTATGAAATGTTTCTAGCATGCAAGCACTTGCGTAAATGAAATCACTGAACCAACAGATTCAGTCGCCCTTACTAAAGTTTCATTAGTCTATATACTATCCATAGACATTTGTCTATAAAGTATGTAGTGTTTCCGTAGACTGATGCTACAGGCTAGTCTATAGACAATACAAATACTACAGTGTACAGAAAATTGCAATACACCTTTAGTAAAATTTTGTCTATAGACTATGAACAGACCAAAAGAAAGGCATATAGAAAGGCAATAGAGTATATAAGAAGTCTATAGAAAGTTTATAGACCATTTTCGTAAGGGCGGGAAGCCACGCTAGAAGCTCCGACTGTGCTATGTGATACAAATGCTTGCAAAACCTTGTTTAATCGTTTCGAATTCAGTTGTAAGTTGCGACCAAGAAAAATCCATACCAGTTTATGTGGCCTCTCCGTGATTATTTTCAGCATTCGCTAGCTGCGGTGTCATTAGGACAAGTCTACCGACATTTTCTAGCCCACTAACGCCGCTTATAGCACAATCGTTTGTAAAGCAGTCCGGTACTTCCCTGGTACCGTGTAAGAGCGTAACATCCAGTGTTTTCTGTGCGTTTTCTGCAGCATTACACTGATTCTTCACATTTATACACTGACAGAATCACTTACAGAATCTCATTTCACTGATAGAATCACATTTGAAGCATATAGGCGGGAAATCGCGTCTTATGTCGGAACTTTGCGCCAAAAGCTGCAGATATAGTGCTTCCATTTTTGTTGTTAGCTTCTTAATTACCTCGTCAACGGTACTCAGCGAGGAATGAAAAATATTTCAGATGGGAAAAAAGAGAACGCTGCCAGATGCGTGGCACACTGATCTGTTATCGAGGTGCTATCAGATTCAAATTGTCTCAACGGTCCCATGTGACACAGAACCTGTAATCGACGGCGCGTCGTACGACTCAAGTCAATATCTGCAGCTGCTGCTGAATTCGTCTGACGCACATGCGCGATCTGGGCACTTGTGTTTTTTCCCTTCACTAATGTGCGGCATTGAACTCGCGGCCTCTAGATTTTCGTCAGAAAGTCGAAGCCATAGATTTCGTGCGGTGGGTGATGGTGTGTAGGATGCGCAGTTACATTCTATGCTAGTTTCAGTGACAACGCCTGCAGACGCTTAGTAAGCGCAACGTAATTGTTACGTATGTTACACTTACTTAACTAGCGTGTTAGTCGGAAGGTGACGAAGAGACAAAACCAACAAACAAACCAACGAATGAATACACACGTGAACTAATGAACAAGCAGCTGTTGAATTGACAACGGAAACGCCGTACTTTTGCATGACAAACGTGCTATATGCTAGTTTTATTAGTAAAGTAACGAAGAAGACGGCCCAGCGCTTGTAGTCTCAACCTGTGAGCATGGCATATTATATACAGTCTGTTGCAAAAGTTTACAGTCCACAGAGCAGTTCCTCGGAACCGCTCAGCGGGGGTATATAAACACAACGAGAGTGCGGTGACCCGAATCATTGCACGTTCTACTGTTTTGTTAGACTTGGGTTGTATGCGATTCATTACCGCGTGATTTACTGCCTGTTCGCGCAATTTGTCCGAACTGAAGCGATAGCTGCGCTGTAATTAATGAGTAATTGCTCATTAGCATCCACCCAAGCGCAGCCGTGCGTATACAAAGGAAAGCTGTACAGCTTGCACAGAAGCTGCGTAGTTGCAGAAACAATCAACCTTGTCCTGGGTTCGAACCCGGGACCACCGCCTCATCGGGGCAGTCGTTGTACCAACAGAGCAGAGCTAACCGGGACGGTTAGCACATGTTAGGGCGAGAGCGAATTGATGAACGCGAAGTGGGAACAGTGTTGCTACATCATTTTGGGGAATCCCCCAACGTGAGGAAAGCTGTACTACTAGCGACATCATACACGAAGGGTTCGTGAGCGACTGGCTTCGTTGATTTCAGTTATCAATACAGCCAAAGCTCAGGTCCATCGTGATCGTTCTAGCATCCTCAAGACTTGAGAATTTAAAGAATCTAAAGAGCCTTCTTCGGGGATTATTATTGCGCGAATGCGTTCTCAATTTCGCCCTCTCCAGCTCTGTCTGTGGCCGCTCGTGACTAAATTGGATAAAAAAAATTGTCAGTCAGAGGAAACTGCAGGTTTTGATTTGCATTCGCCACAAATATTAAAAAATGTCGCCGCTCTTGTATATGACGAATTCTGACACACAACGTGAACGATTGAATACTGCATACACGCAGTAGCGTGAACAATAAGTTTCATGACTGCAATTCGCAAGCCGCTCATTCATTATTTTAACTCGATCGTGCTTCTGCAAATTTCTTTGAGCTCTATAAGAAGCCATTCTTGCACATAATATGCAAAACAAGAAGGCCAGGTGCACACCCATCAACTTCTGATAAAACCGGCTCTGTCCGCGTTGAGAAGTAACTTTTTTAAATCGAACTGCGAGTGGATACCCTCGGAGTTGCGCTTGTCCTGTTTTCCGCTACTTTTAGCACGTCAGCACTTTGTGCAAAAAATGCAATGAATAAATAGGCTACCAGAGGTGATCTCTGTAGCCCACATGTCAGGGCAAACAGGTTGACATATAAACGGCAGCGCGCTATAAAGTGGCGATGCCTCACATCTTCTGATGATTGTTTCGCTGCAATAATATTTTCCCGTTTCTCATTGGCTTCAGGAAGCCTGTCGAATTGCCGCCACTTTCGTACGTGGGACACAATGCCTTTCACGCTGCAGAGAACACCGATGATTATCACTAATTGCGCGCTAATTTCAGTAGAAAAAATAAACAAGGAATACCACCGAATATTTATGTCAAGTATTAGAAATCAGAGCGATCTTAGAAACGTAAAAAAAAAAAACAATCACGTACCTGTTCATGTTGTCTAGGAGATGCTTGTCAATCACTGAACGCAAGAGCTCCGAGCGCAGTTGCACAAAGCTTTCAAGGCCAGGTCAGCAGATGGCCGAGATGTGTCAGTTAAAACAAACAATTGCGACCACTTTTCCGCGCCCACGCACCAATGCAAGTTTTTTTTTTTATCGGCGTGCACTTTCCTTGACGCAAAAGGAGCGGCGAATGTTGTCGCAGACGTCAGACGAAGGAATCCGCGGTCCTTGTGGCAGCAGACGCGGACACCAAGAAAGCAGACGACGTCGGGGACCACTTCTCGAGAGTCACGTCAGGCTTAACGAAACTCGCGCAAGTTCACAAAACACGAAGAGTTTGTTACGGACTGCCCACCAGAGAAAAGAGTCCGCCTTCTCGAGTGCACAGGTATCTGAGAACTGGCAACAGTTCAGAAGCAGCTATAGGCACGGCGGTATAGACGCAGACGAAAAATCCAAACGGTCGTTTAACACGATTGCAGACGATGTACACAGTCCGAATAAAGATAATAGAGTCCTCTCTCAGCGTGTCTGATGCAAGGTGGTGTACCCTTGGTACCCTTGGTGCATCTGGTGCGAAGATGGTATCACCGGGAGCGCTGATTCTTTACGAAGGCAAAAGGCTGGCTGACTCTGAACGGGCGACTGACTTCAACTAAAAAGGCTGGCCCGGATTGTCGGCTCTCCTTCTTATGAGCTTTCCCGCCAGTGCGCGGGAGAGGACGTGAAATACAGCGTGCGGTGGAAATGGAAACGCATGAAACAGAGAAAAACAACAACAAAACAAAAACAAAACGTACGCGTCGCCCTTCCCCTCTGCTGCTCGATCCCGAAGTGCCCGCCGCGACCCATTCTGCTTCTGGAAAAAGTTGGATCGAGAAAAAAAAAACGGCAAAAAGCCAACAAAACCGAAAAAAAAACAACCGCGGAACAGTTTTCTGAGAGAGAGAAATGTAAAGAGAGAGGAGGTCAGTATTTTGGCGGCAAAGTGAATGCTTGCTGCGTCACGCAGAGAGAGGCTGGGTGTAAGGAAAGAAAGATAAAAAAAAAAGCAGACCGAAATGCAGGCGGTAAGTATAGAAGGAAACAGGCGTCGAAAGCAGAAGACAAAAAAAGAAAGCGTGTTCGTCGAAACCGATGCACAATGGCGGATCAAAACAAAGCGCGTGTGCGGCGAAATTTCGGCTGCTGCTGCTTCTGCTGCTTAGGGCGGTCGCACCGCCTTGCCTCCGTTGGAGCGCTTCCTTGTAGAGGAGGTTAAGCCGGGATGCCTTGAGACGAGGGAGGCTCGTGGAAAGACAGAAACACGAAAAAGTTGGGTTGGGAAAGGGGGACGAACACAATAACTACGGAAGACAAGAAGGAAGAGAGAGAGAGATGATCTCGGGCGTCTGCAACGAGGAGAGAGAAATTGTGGCCCCAAGATGGCTGCCTCCCACCACGTTCAGCTGCTGCTCAAGCATCCTCAACTGCCCTTTCCTGTTTCCCTCTCCTAGAATTTGGACAAAATGAACGCCCTCCTCGCGCGAGGGAAGGGCTGACAGCGGGCTTACCCTCTCCTCCTCCTCCTCCTCCTCCTCCTCCTCCTCCTCCTCCTCCTCCTCCTTTCTCTTTCTCATTTTGTGTTTGCGGAGCGGTCAAGTTCACTTTATTAGATGAAAGACAGCAAAGTAAGAAAGCGCCCTGTTGCTTCTTGCGTTCGTTCCTTGGCTTTGTTCTGAGAGCGCGAAAGCCCGAGTTGATGCCTTAAGAGGATCTCGCAGTCCTCTTTTAAGCCTCTTTGCGATAACCAGCGGACCATTCGGGGATCCGCACCGGATTAAGTTTTCCTGTTTGTTGGTTTTCGTTTTTAAATCTCCAGCCCTTTGGAATTTGCACGGCGCGTTTCTCGCATGCGACCCGCTTGTAAGGAGCTGGTGTACACAGTTGTGGAGCAAAATTTTCGAAACTCTAATAAGCTTACAAAGAAGAGGGTGAAACTGCAGAAAGCTGTCGTGTCCGCAGGATTTGCCTGCCCGGGTGTCCTCACTGTTTCTGTTCTCAGAGGCGTGACCCTCTCGCGCGCATTGTTAAGCCGAAATTGAGAAGCATGCCTGTTGTAAATCTCGGGGATTACGCCGCACTTTTTATGACTTAATCTCGATCCACTCCATTCCGGTATGCTTACCGCGAGCTGCTCGTGCGTACATATTTTCGACATCGGTGTGCTTTACAGGTGCGTGCGGTTCACATATGGCGCGCAGCTGGGGTGAAAAGTTCTCAGGTCAGAGGGCTCGCTGTGGAAACCCGCATAGAAGCCCACCGTAAATTACAGGTAAATTACAGGTAAATTTTGCCGAAGCCCTGCGCATTATTCGGAGTGCACGTATTACATGTGTAGTTGCGTAAATATTGGTTTCATTTATGGGGGTTTCACTTCCCAAGGCGACTCAGGCTATGAGGTACGCCGTAGTGACTAGGGCTCCGGAAATTTCCGACCACCTGGGTTTCTTTAACGTGCACTGACATCGCACAGTACACTGGCCTCTGGAATTTCGCCTCCATCGAAAATTCGACCGCCGAGGCCGGGATCGAACCCGCGTCTTTCGGGTCAGCAGCCGAGCGCCATAACCACTATGAAAAGGAATACGCTCTAAACAGAAATACGCCCAAATGGGTCTAAACAGGGTATAAATTGTCCTATATCGCACTTCCTTTTATAAAAGGGTGTGTGCTAGAGTGCAGTTTAATCTGTTGTTACTGCTTTCTTTTTGGAGTGTACGTGTTGCAGCTCACCTAAAAGCCTACGCCTTTCAGTATATGTAATTGTCAAAGAAAATTGAGAGGAATATTTTTTTTTTTGTTATAGTTGAATAGCAACAGAAGTGCGGGCCTAGATCGACAGTTATTTCCAACTCGGGTGACAAACGAAGTGATAAGAATGTGCGCGGGCTCGTGAAGAAATTTGCTCGCATTTTCTGCTGGTGCAGCATTGCCCTCGCGGAAGAAATGGATTTTTTTTTTTCAGGGCATGTTTTGTGCTGCTTGCGTAACATTTCTTCAAATACTTCAACAAGTGCGTGGCCACATGTGCTACGAAGTTTTATCACTTGTGCTAACTTAGCTTCTGTGTTGTTACCTGCGGTATGCTACTCTTTGCGTGTTTTTTTTTGTTTGCTGCTCCTCTCATATGTTGGTCTAACTATAAAACTTTCGGAAGTTTTTCTCAGACATTCTTGTGCTGAAGCTGGGCATTTTTCTTAACCTATGTAATTTCTCGTTTACTTTTATGTCCCGTTGTTACCTGCTTTACGATGTTTTTTTTAATTTTTACCGCCCGAATATGGGCAGGAAGGGCCTTGTAAGGCTAGTGTCTTTTGGCCTTCTTGGGGTAATTTTTTGTTTACCATCTCTGGCAAGTGTAACGAGGAGGCTCCGACCGCGATAAATGCGGGATACACCTGTGCCGTAGTGATCCTGCTCTTAATAAGTCTCCTAGTAGCATGAGACGCGGTAAGGTTATCCTGGTTACTTTTAGCAAAGATGGTACACGCACTTTAATCAAACTTCCACTTGTATTTTACTTACCCGGATAAGGACGACAGTTGTCCGTGGCGTTCCCTTAGACATCGCTATAAAAATGGTCCATAGACTGCCTATAGACTCCTTATACACTCAGTTACTTTCCTACGTCTGGGCAAGATTCACCCTCGCCACCCTAACACCGTTCCCGCTTCACACCCTCCTCACCCTCACGGAACATTCCTCCTGGGAGTGAAGGCCCAGTTTAAACCCCGCCAATGATGAACGCTTTTCCCAGACGAAGACAAGTCCACTGGTCGAAACGTTGGCAAGCACCCTGAGGTTTTCCCCACCCTTGTTCACTTTTTGATTATCAAGAACCATCTGACCAACCTCTCCCTACCATGGACTTCCTATTGATACTTCGTTTTGTGCATTCCTAGTCTATAGACTGTCCATAAAAAAGTATACTAAAAGTGTATGGCCGTAAATCTATCGATTGTCTATATTCTGCCTATAGGATTTGTATAGCACTACAGTATTCCCCGATCAGTTTAATCCAAGCGCCAGAATATTTATCTGAGTGCCACTCAATTTAAGCCAGGTGCCACAGAAATTAATCCAAGCGCCAAAGCATTTAATCCAAACGCCAGCGAATTTAATCCTCACGCAGTCTCATACTGGACCCCTCAAACTTAAAACGCGGTTTACAAATCCCAGACGCGTTAACGATGAGTTGTTACTGACGAAACATTAGACACCCAATGGGCAAGTAATAGTAACTTTTTTTAATCATAGCAAATAAGCGCCGGGTATTTACACCACCCACCACATCATCCGAAGTACAAGGTGAGTGCGAACCATATTGCAGATATGCATCGGCGGTGTCCTGCAACTCGCATCATCATGTCACACCTTTGTTATCCTGATAAGATGTGCGACTCACTCTAAGGTTATGACTAAGATAAACTTCCTGCGATTAGCCGATAGCCGATCCCCTTCTTGTAATTCACCTCACCGGGTAAGCCAACCCATCAATAGCAGGGACGGGGCTTCGCCCCAGTCAGTATAATGAGAGGCGAGTAGCATACGAAGCGAACAAAATGGAATGGAATCGTTTTACTGTCCCGGCTCTGGTTAGCCGGTCTGCCCTTTGCGTCCAAGTTTAGAGGTCAAAGTAATGCACCACTTCGTACCTATGATCTTCATTCGTCGGCTCGGACCTGTTCCATATGTCAGCCGATGGACGGCACCATCGTATACCTCTCGCTGGACCGTGGGTCTTTTCGTGTTGGGGCAGTTTACCATACCGGTTTCCAACAGCCCCTCCTGTATTGGCGCCTATAACGACTGGACAGCGGAGATGCATTCTTCTTTGTCCATGCATCTGCAGTTCTCGGACATTGCCAACCGTATCTAGTCTATTTTTTCCCCTTCTTGCTTGACGCATACGGCTCGCGCCCACCTTTCGTCTGCTCAGACGTATAGCAGACGACAATCTGCATGCCTGTCGTCTGCTCTACGTCTGAGCTGCGTGCCTGTCGTCTGCTCGCCGATGCCCGGGGCGTGAAAGGCTAATAACAAAAAACAAAAAAATAGCGGTGGTCTGCTCGTTCACCCGGCTGGCCTTGCGCCTATACCGTGGACCTTTTTGCAGACGGACCCACATTTAGATTGATGGGCCGTAGTAATTGGGGCCTCTTATGGCTGTCCTTTCATTCTTATTCTGTGCAATTCGTTCGGCCCCTAAAAAAAGGGGGGTATACTGCTGTTGCTGTGCCAGGGGACGCTGCGATCCGCTGATAGCTTCAGGCTTCGAGTTTTATTTCTTGATATTTTTCTTTTTGTCTCTTGGCTCGACGCGTCGAGGCAGTGCAAAATGCTCGTAAAATAAGCACGCGCGTGCCCCCTGTGATATTTTCAGGTCAGATGTTTCCCAAATTAACGCCGAGATTATAGGCGCTTGTTAGTTTTATTTTTTTTATACCTTTTTTTTTGGCAAGCGTGCGTGCTGGAATGTCAGATGCTGACAGAGTGGCTCTGCCTCAGAACCGTCTGCGCCGCCGCGCGTACACTCGCGCCGTCTGCTGGGGGTTGTTGTAGACTATACAGTCTGCGTCGCATCCATCTGCTATCGCGGCGGCGCAGTTCGGTGCGAGACGGGTCATTATTTACCGCTTTATGAGTGCGCAAATAATTATGGCCGACGAAAATGTAGGAGTGTATACCCGTCCGCAAACCCCCCCCCCCCCCCCCCCCCCGGAACCCCCCCCCCCCCCCCCCCCCGGGAATCTGCCGCCGTGATTGTACGGGAGGTTTAAACTTATTAACCCCATTCGTTACCGACTTGAGAGATGCGCTGAAGCTTCACGGCGTGGCTCTGTCTTTTGGAGACTCCTCTCATGGAGATAACGCTTATCAGCCGCAAGGCGGCGCCTTGTTAGACTTTAGATTTCGGCGAAAACTATATGTTGGCTGTCGTCGCGTGCTTTTGAGCGCCCTCTATTTTTGGTGCGCATTTTTGTTTTCAGTTTTTGTTTAAACCTTTTCATTTTACTTAATATATGTTTAAGTCTACTTGGGTCGTTGTGTGGCACGAGATATTCAGGTTATTCGCGTCTCAGGTGTTTGTCTCCTGCACTCTTGCTTCTTCAATTATTAGGCGATAGCGTATACAGCTCGTTCGGTGGAAAAGCCGTAGGCTTAATGGTATGCTGGCACCGCGTGTGGCAAGTAATCGGGGGCTGCGTAAAAAAACCGTATTGTGGTAATTTGGGGTTCTAGTGATTGATGATTGATGACGGGTTAATGAAATCATTGTAATTATTTGGTTAATTGATTAGTAAAAGAAATGAAAAGAATTGGAGAAAGGGGGTTCAAATGTGTCAAAATGCTCAGAATGAAAAAAGCCAATGCTTTATGATTGTAATTAAGAAATCTTGTAATTGATCAATTAATTAATTGAAACAGTCGAAAAAAATGCTTTCAAAGGCGTTCCAACAGGCAAGGTGTCGCGCCGAACGGGCGATTGCGTTCCGTGGGCAGCGCTGCAACAAGCTCTCGCGTTCCACTCTTAAAAGCGGCCCGTACAAAAATGGTCTATAGACTTCTTATAGACTCTATTGCCTTCCTATAGATATTTCTTTTTGTCTATTCGTAGTCTATAGACTGTCTACAGACCAAAGTCTGCTAAAGGTGTATGGCCATAAATCTATAGACTGTCTGTAGACTGCCTATTGGATTTGTATCGCCTATAGACTGTCCTCTAGGGTTTGTATAGAGTCTATAGACTTTATAGACATAAGTCTATGTACAGTCTATAGACTGTCTAAAGCAATATTTGTAAGGCGAAGCTGAAGCGTCCTCCATGTTTTTGGTCATGAGAACACGGCACTCAGTTTCTCTCCACGGTTTTAAATTCGGTCAGGTGTATTCTCTAGAACGGCCACTCCTTGGCCCACGTGACAGAGTTTCTTAATATTGCCTTGAGGGAAAGCCAACGGCGCTATACACTTCGTCCGCAATGGACATGCGCAGGAATACCGGGAAGACGGGGTTTCTTACTTGGCTTGGCTATCGTTGGTCATGAAATGTGGATTTTGGGCTTAAAATCACGACTCTTCTCGCGACAAACCTCCAAGGAATGCTGTGAAAGTCTCCATAGCAGCCTAAAACATTGCGTTAAATCTATTGAATAAGTGAAACGCGCACTAATTTAATCTGTAATTTCATCTGTAAAGTAATTTCATCTGCTCGCAGAACAGAGCCTCGCTGCGCAGCCGCCGATTCCAAGGTGATGATGATGGCGTGGTTTTATTAAAATAATATTAAAAAGGAAGGAAAAGATTTTTCCTAGCCCCCGCGTCTGCCATCGATACAGAAGCACCTGAGCTGGGGCAGCGGAAATAACGGGTAGCAGGCAGAATGGAGAAATAAGATGAAAGAGGGGAGTGGACAGGAAGAGAGGACAGGGGGGGGGGGGAGAGGTAATGTGCACAAATACACTATTTACACAATAATAAATATGTACAGTTGCACGCGTGATATGTTCATGATAAAGAGATAAAACACACGCGCGCAACAGTATGTTCAGTACAGCTGGAGTGGGGCGTCCACGATTCAAAAGCAGAATCCACGTTTACGGTGTAGCACAAGCCAAGCCAAGCAAGTAACCTCGTCTTCCCGGCATTCCCGTGGTGGATGAAGTGCTCTTTATGAAACTCCCATAGACGGTGGCGCCATCTTTCTTTTTAGGTAATACTGAGAAACTCTATCGCCGCACATGACCTTTATGTTGCCGCGAATCTTTACAGTGTTTGTTCCTTCTTCAAATCTGCCGCCACGCCACTTCATCGCTTTGTTTGCGACGCAAGACGCGACTAGATTTATCTCGATTGATCGCAGCCAGGCAGAGCTGATTCTACGTTGTTCCGGAATGTTCTAGTAACTTTGCACGCTTTATCTCGAAAGTTCGCTATCACCTTTAAATTGAGCACGGCCGAGAGCGGCGGGCATTCTGTTCGACGACCGCCGAGCATACGTGTTGCTACGCCGCCGCCGAGGGATTGAGTCCATTGTGGGCGCAAGTCAGCCCAAATAAAGAGTTTTGTTTAGACACCATTTTCGCAGCCTATCCGCTCTTCGGACTGCAGTCACTACTTTGTGACAATATCTCGTGGAAAAACTTCAATAGACATTTGGTTTATAAACTGTCTATGCACTGTATATGGACTGTCTATTGACAATTTTGTGAGGGATGGCCAATGCCTGGCCTGAATGACACCCTGGGAGTTTTAGGTGCCGGCGCTTTTAGAAGACGGTGACCAAATGATTTGAAGTTAAATTACGGACAGCGCAGCGTGCTATGTAGGCGATAATGACAGGGGGTAGGGTTAAGAGTATGAAATAGAGCGGAGTGGGTGGGGGATGAAACGCGGGTTAATGACATCCTAGTCGGAATCCAGAAGAGGAAATGGGCATGGGCAGAGCATTCAATGAGAAGACAAGCTAACTGGTGGTCCTTAAAGGGGCCCTGAAACGCCTTCCGAGGAGAGCACATTAACTCACTTAATCACTGCACTGCGTTGCCATGAAAACCAGAGCCAAATAATACTCTTCTACACGCAGCAGACGACCCACAATCACGCGTCAAAGTTGGCGAGCCCCTCCCGGCGACTTTTTCATGCTCGCACCCTCCTCCGTCCCCCGCATCTGCGTAGACAAGGTGAGAGGTGGCCATTGGTTAGATTCTTGCAGACGTCGGGCAGTTACCGTGGCCGCGGCCAATAAGCCGCCTAGCTCCGGCGGGTCGGGAAGCTCCGCTCCCAGAGGGGGGTCGGCGAAGGAGCGCCTACCTTCCAGCGTGCAGAAAGTGACGAGAGGAGAGGGAAAGGCGCGAAGACGCTGAAATTCAAATTTTAACTACAGATAACTCAGCTTCTACAAAGCGCAGTTAAAAAATGCTTGCTGGACACTATTCGTGAAGCGGCGTGCTTCAATACCCCAAGCATGCTGCAACTTTACTAGAGCCTACTTCACAGCCCCTTTAAGGGTAACGGAGTGGATTCCAAGAGAATGCAAGCGGAGCAGGGGGCGGCAGGAAGTCAGGTGGGCGGATGAAATTGAGAAGTTTGCTGGGTTAAGTTCATCTCAGCTAGCACAGGACTGGGTTAGTTGGAGGTCAGTGAACGTAGTCGAGCTGACGATGATGATTACGACATTGATGGGGATGCCGGTTATACGAAAGACAGCTCCCTATATAGCTACCACTGTGAAAGAAAAAAAAAACCAGATCTCTATCACTGAAGGTGCTACTCTCCCTTACAAAAGAATCTTAAGACAGTCTATAGACTGTCCATAGACTTCTGTCTATAAAGTCTATAGACTCTCTATTGACAAACCCCAGAGAACACTCCGTAGGCAACACGAATCCTATAGACAGCCGCCGCGGTGGCTCAAAGGTTTACGGCTCTCGGCTACTGACCCGAAATACGCTGTTTCGATCCCGGCCGCGGCGGTCGAATTTCGATGGAGGCGAAATTCTAGAGGCCCGTGTACTGTGCGATGTCAGCGCACGTTAAAGAACCCCAGGTGGTCGAAATTTCCGGAGCCCTTCACTACGGCGTCTCTCATAGCCTGTGTCGTTTTGGGACGTTAAACCCCCATAAACCAACCGAATCCTATAGACAGTCTAAGGCAGTCGATAGATTTATAGCGATACACTTTTAGTAAATTTTTGTCTATAGACAATGAATAGACCAAAAGAAATATCCATAGGAAGGCAATAGAGTCTATAAGAAGTTTATAGACCATTTTTGTAAGAGCTGTCTCCCCCCCCCCCCTCCCTGCCCCCCTTTGTATGAAGAGAAAGAACATTTCACTTAGTCTCAAACGCTGAACGCAGGTGAGCACAAGATCATACAAGCAAACAGAACACGACGTTCTGAGACCAGCCGCCTAAGCGGCGTCGCTTCATACTATTTGGCGAAATAAAAAAAAGCTGTAAACGTCCCAGTGGTTTCTCACCTCAATTCCTTCTAGCTGCCTGCTTTTAGAGCCCCTAGGGGCACTTAATTTCACTCCCGACGCCCAGATACCCACTACAGCGCATCGCGGGCCTGTCGTGTGTACGCTGTCGCCTCTCGAGAGGAGGAAGTCGGCGGCAACGCCGATGTTTTTCGGAGCGAAGCTATAACCTCTCCCGTGCGAGCCTCCGTTATATGATATGTACAGCCGCGCGCTTCTCAGCGCATCCGCTAAGTGCTAAAGCGGAGGCAGCCGAATCGAGTCTTCGAGACAAGCGACGCCGCAGCGAACGCAAGCTCTCAAAACGGCCAGAAAGTGCGAACGCGAGAGCAGAGACAAGAAAGAAAACAACATGAAAAGAAGGAAGCAGACGCTCGTTTCGGGAAAGAAGGTACTAATGAAAAAGAAAAACATGAAAGGCGAGAGAGAGAAGAAACAAAAGAGCAAGATGGACAGAAAAAAAATAGAACGAAAGAATGTCCCCTCCGAGAAAGAAGAAAACAGTAAGATGGACAGAAAAAAAATAGAACGAAAGAATGTCCCCTCCGAGAAAGAAGAAAACAGTAAGATGGACAGAAAAAAATTAGAACGAAAGAATGTCCCCTCCGAGAAAGAAGAAAACAGTAAGATGGACAGAAAAAAAATAGAACGAAAGAGCGTCCCCTGCTAGAAAGAAGAAAGAAAACAGTAAGATGGACAGAAAAAAAATAGAACGAAAGAATGTCCCCTCCGAGAAAGAAGAAAACAGTAAGATGGACAGAAAAAAAATAGAACGAAAGAGCGTCCCCTGCTAGAAAGAAGAAAGAAAACAGTAAGATGGACAGAAAAAAAAATAGAACAAACAGTGTCCCCTGCGAGAAAGAAGAAAGAAAACAGTAAGATGGACAGAAAAAGAATAGAACGAAAGAGCGTCCCCTGCGAGAAAGAAGAAAGAAAACAGTAAGATGGACATAAAAAAATAGAACGAAAAAGCGTCCTCTCTGAGAAAGAAGAAAGAAAACAGTAAGATATACAGAAAAAATACAACGAAAGAGCGTCCCCTGCGAGAAAGAAGCAAGAAAACAGTAAGATGGACATAAAAAAATAGAACGAAAAAGCGTCCTCTCTGAGGAAGGAGAAAGAAAACAGTAAGATATACAGAAAAATACAACGAAAGAGCGTGCCCTGCGAGAAAGAAGAAAGAAAGCAGTAAGATGGACAGAAAAAAATAGATCGAAAGAGCGTCCCCTGCTAGAAAGAAGAAAGAAAACAGTAAGATGGACAGAAAAAAAATAGACCGAAAGAGCGTCCCCTGCTAGAAAGAAGAAAGAAAACAGTAAGATATACAGAAAAAAAATAGAACGAGAGAGCGTCCCCTGCTAGAAAGAAGAAAGAAAACAGTAAGATGGACAGAAAAAAGATAGATCGAAAGAGCGTCCCCTGCTAGAAAGAAGAAAGAAAACAGTAAGATATACAGAAAAAAAATAGAACGAAAGAGCGTCCCCTGCTAGAAAGAAGAAAGAAAGCAGTAAGATATACAGAAAAAAAATAGAACGAAAGAGTGTCCCCTGCTAGAAAGAAGAAAGAAAGCAGTAAGATGGACAGAAAAAAATAGATCGAAAGAGCGTCCCCTGCTAGAAAGAAGAAAGAAAACAGTAAGATGGACAGAAAAAAAATAGAACGAAAAAGCGTCCTCTCTGAGAAAGAAGAAAGAAAACAGTAAGATATACAGAAAAAATACAATGAAAGAGCATCCCCTGCTAGAAAGAAGAAAGAAAGCAGTAAGATGGACAGAAAAAAATAGATCGAAAGAGCGTCCTCTGCTAGAAAGAAGAAAGAAAACAGTAAGATGGACAGAAAAAAGATAGATCGAAAGAGCGTCCCCTGCTAGAAAGAAGAAAGAAAACAGTAAGATATACAGAAAAAAAATAGAACGAAAGAGCGTCCCCTGCTAGAAAGAAGAAAGAAAACAGTAAGATGGACAGAAAAAAGATAGATCGAAAGAGCGTCCCCTGCTAGAAAGAAGAAAGAAAACAGTAAGATATACAGAAAAAAAATAGAACGAAAGAGCGTCCCCTGCTAGAAAGAAGAAAGAAAGCAGTAAGATGGACAGAAAAAAATAGATCGAAAGAGCGTCCCCTGCTAGAAAGAAGAAAGAAAACAGTAAGATGGACAGAAAAAAGATAGATCGAAAGAGCGTCCCCTGCTAGAAAGAAGAAAGAAAACAGTAAGATATACAGAAAAAAAATAGAACGAAAGAGCGTCCCCTGCTAGAAAGAAGAAAGAAAACAGTAAGATGGACAGAAAAAAGATAGATCGAAAGAGCGTCCCCTGCTAGAAAGAAGAAAGAAAACAGTAAGATATACAGAAAAAAAATAGAACGAAAGAGCGTCCCCTGCTAGAAAGAAGAAAGAAAGCAGTAAGATGGACAGAAAAAAATAGATCGAAAGAGCGTCCCCTGCTAGAAAGAAGAAAGAAAACAGTAAGATGGACAGAAAAAAAATAGAACGAAAAAGCGTCCCCTGCTAGAAAGAAGAAAGAAAGCAGTAAGATGGACAGAAAAAAATAGAACGAAAGAGTGTCCCCTGCTAGAAAGAAGAAAGAAAACAGTAAGATGGACAGAAAAAGAATAGAACGAAAGAGCGTCCCCTGCGAGAAAGAAGAAAGAAAACAGTAAGATGGACATAAAAAAAATAGAACGAAAAAGCGTCCTCTCTGAGAAAGAAGAAAGAAAACAGTAAGATATACAGAAAAAATACAACGAAAGAGCGTCCCCTGCGAGAAAGAAGCAAGAAAACAGTAAGATGGACATAAAAAAATAGAACGAAAAAGCGTCCTCTCTGAGGAAGAAGAAAGAAAACAGTAAGATATACAGAAAAATACAATGAAAGAGCGTGCCCTGCGAGAAAGAAGAAAGAAAGCAGTAAGATGGACAGAAAAAAATAGATCGAAAGAGCGTCCCCTGCTAGAAAGAAGAAAGAAAACAGTAAGATGGACAAAAAAAATAGATCGAAAGAGCGTCCCCTGCTAGAAAGAAGAAAGAAAACAGTAAGATATACAGAAAAAAAATAGAACGAAAGAGCGTCCCCTGCTAGAAAGAAGAAAGAAAACAGTAAGATGGACAGAAAAAAGATAGATCGAAAGAGTGTCCCCTGCTAGAAAGAAGAAAGAAAACAGTAAGATATACAGAAAAAAAATAGAACGAAAGAGCGTCCCCTGCTAGAAAGAAGAAAGCAGTAAGATATACAGAAAAAAAATAGAACGAAAGACTGTCCCCTGCTAGAAAGAAGAAAGAAAGCAGTAAGATGGACAGAAAAAAATAGATCGAAAGAGCGTCCCCTGCTAGAAAGAAGAAAGAAAGCAGTAAGATATACAGAAAAAAAATAGAACGAAAGAGTGTCCCCTGCTAGAAAGAAGAAAGAAAGCAGTAAGATGGACAGAAAAAAATAGAACGAAAAAGCGTCCCCTGCTAGAAAGAAGAAAGAAAGCAGTAAGATGGACAGAAAAAAATAGATCGAAAGAGCGTCCCCTGCTAGAAAGAAGAAAGAAAGCAGTAAGATATACAGAAAAAAAATAGAACGAAAGAGTGTCCCCTGCTAGAAAGAAGAAAGAAAGCAGTAAGATGGACAGAAAAAAATAGATCGAAAGAGCGTCCCCTGCTAGAAAGAAGAAAGAAAGCAGTAAGATGGACAGAAAAAAAATAGATCGAAAGAGCGTCCCCTGCTAGAAAGAAGAAAGAAAGCAGTAAGATATACAGAAAAAAAATAGAACGAAAGAGTGTCCCCTGCTAGAAAGAAGAAAGAAAGCAGTAAGATGGACAGAAAAAAATAGAACGAAAAAGCGTCCCCTGCTAGAAAGAAGAAAGAAAGCAGTAAGATGGACAGAAAAAAATAGATCGAAAGAGCGTCCCCTGCTAGAAAGAAGAAAGAAAGCAGTAACATATACAGAAAAAAAATAGAACGAAAGAGCGTCCCCTGCTAGAAAGAAGAAAGAAAGCAGTAAGATATACAGAAAAAAAATAGAACGAAAGAGTGTCCCCTGCTAGAAAGAAGAAAGAAAGCAGTAAGATGGACAGAAAAAAATAGATCGAAAGAGCGTCCCCTGCTAGAAAGAAGAAAGAAAGCAGTAAGATATACAGAAAAAAAATAGAACGAAAGAGTGTCCCCTGCTAGAAAGAAGAAAGAAAGCAGTAAGATGGACAGAAAAAATAGAACGAAAAAGCGTCCCCTGCTAGAAAGAAGAAAGAAAGCAGTAAGATGGACAGAAAAAAATAGATCGAAAGAGCGTCCCCTGCTAGAAAGAAGAAAGAAAGCTGTAAGATATACAGAAAAAAAATAGAACGAAAGAGTGTCCCCTGCTAGAAAGAAGAAAGAAAGCAGTAAGATGGACAGAAAAAAATAGATCGAAAGAGCGTCCTCTCTGAGGAAGAAGAAAGAAAACAGTAAGATATACAGAAAAATACAATGAGAGAGCGTGCCCTGCGAGAAAGAAGAAAGAAAGCAGTAAGATGGACAGAAAAAAATAGATCGAAAAAGCGTCCTCTCTGAGGAAGAAGAAAGAAAACAGTAAGATATACAGAAAAAAAATAGATCGAAAGAGCGTCCCCTGCTAGAAAGAAGAAAGAAAGCAGTAAGATATACAGAAAAAAAAATAGAACGAAAGAGCGTCCCCTGCTAGAAAGAAGAAAGAAAGCAGTAAGATGGACAGAAAAAAAATAGAACGAAAAAGCGTCCCCTGCTAGAAAGAAGAAAGAAAGCAGTAAGATGGACAGAAAAAAATAGATCGAAAGAGCGTCCCCTGCTAGAAAGAAGAAAGAAAGCAGTAAGAATATACAGAAAAAAAATAGAACGAAAGAGTGTCCCCTGCTAGAAAGAAGAAAGAAAGCAGTAAGATGGACAGAAAAAAATAGAACGAAAAAGCGTCCCCTGCTAGAAAGAAGAAAGAAAGCAGTAAGATGGACAGAAAAAAATAGATCGAAAGAGCGTCCCCTGCTAGAAAGAAGAAAGAAAGCAGTAAGATATACAGAAAAAAAATAGAACGAAAGAGTGTCCCCTGCTAGAAAGAAGAAAGAAAGCAGTAAGATGGACAGAAAAAAATAGATCGAAAGAGCGTCCTCTCTGAGGAAGAAGAAAGAAAACAGTAAGATATACAGAAAAATACGATGAGAGAGCGTGCCCTGCGAGAAAGAAGAAAGAAAGCAGTAAGATGGACAGAAAAAAATAGATCGAAAAAGCGTCCTCTCTGAGGAAGAAGAAAGAAAACAGTAAGATATACAGAAAAATACAATGAAAGAGCGTGCCCTGCGAGAAAGAAGAAAGAAAGCAGTAAGATGGACAGAAAAAAATAGAACGAAAAAGCGTCCTCTCTGAGGAAGAAGAAAGAAAACAGTAAGATATACAGAAAAATACAACGAAAGAGCGTCCCCTGCGAGAAAGAAGCAAGAAAACAGTAAGATGGACATAAAAAAATAGAACGAAAAAGCGTCCTCTCTGAGGAAGAAGAAAGAAAACAGTAAGATATACAGAAAAATACAATGAAAGAGCGTGCCCTGCGAGAAAGAAGAAAGAAAGCAGTAAGATGGACAGAAAAAAATAGATCGAAAGAGCGTCCCCTGCTAGAAAGAAGAAAGAAAACAGTAAGATGGACAGAAAAAAATAGATCGAAAGAGCGTCCCCTGCTAGAAAGAAGAAAGAAAACAGTAAGATATACAGAAAAAAAAATAGAACGAAAGAGCGTCCCCTGCTAGAAAGAAGAAAGAAAACAGTAAGATGGACAGAAAAAAGATAGATCGAAAGAGCGTCCCCTGCTAGAAAGAAGAAAGAAAACAGTAAGATATACAGAAAAAAATAGAACGAAAGAGTGTCCCCTGCTAGAAAGAAGAAAGAAAGCAGTAAGATGGACAGAAAAAAATAGATCGAAAGAGCGTCCCCTGCTAGAAAGAAGAAAGAAAACAGTAAGATGGACAGAAAAAAAATAGAACGAAAAAGCGTCCTCTCTGAGAAAGAAGAAAGAAAACAGTAAGATATACAGAAAAAATACAATGAAAGAGCGTCCCCTGCTAGAAAGAAGAAAGAAAGCAGTAAGATGGACAGAAAAAAATAGATCGAAAGAGCGTCCCCTGCTAGAAAGAAGAAAGAAAACAGTAAGATGGACAGAAAAAAGATAGATCGAAAGAGCGTCCCCTGCTAGAGAGAAGAAAGAAAACAGTAAGATATACAGAAAAAAAATAGAACGAAAGTGCGTCCCCTGCTAGAAAGAAGAAAGAAAACAGTAAGATGGACAGAAAAAAAATAGAACGAAAGAGTGTCCCCTGCTAGAAAGAAGAAAGAAAGCAGTAAGATGGACAGAAAAAAATAGATCGAAAGAGCGTCCCCTGCTAGAAAGAAGAAAGAAAACAGTAAGATGGACAGAAAAAAAATAGAACGAAAAAGCGTCCCCTGCTAGAAAGAAGAAAGAAAGCAGTAAGATGGACAGAAAAAAATAGATCGAAAGAGCGTCCCCTGCTAGAAAGAAGAAAGAAAGCAGTAAGATATACAGAAAAAAAATAGAACGAAAGAGTGTCCCCTGCTAGAAAGAAGAAAGAAAGCAGTAAGATGGACAGAAAAAAATAGATCGAAAGAGCGTCCCCTGCTAGAAAGAAGAAAGAAAGCAGTAAGATATACAGAAAAAAAATAGAACGAAAGAGTGTCCCCTGCTAGAAAGAAGAAAGAAAGCAGTAAGATGGACAGAAAAAAATAGATCGAAAGAGCGTCCCCTGCTAGAAAGAAGAAAGAAAACAGTAAGATGGACAGAAAAAAAATAGAACGAAAAAGCGTCCTCTCTGAGAAAGAAGAAAGAAAACAGTAAGATATACAGAAAAAAATACAATGAAAGAGTGTCCCCTGCTAGAAAGAAGAAAGAAAGCAGTAAGATGGACAGAAAAAAATAGATCGAAAGAGCGTCCCCTGCTAGAAAGAAGAAAGAAAACAGTAAGATGGACAGAAAAAAGATAGATCGAAAGAGCGTCCCCTGCTAGAAAGAAGAAAGAAAACAGTAAGATATACAGAAAAAAAATAGAACGAAAGTGCGTCCCCTGCTAGAAAGAAGAAAGAAAACAGTAAGATGGACAGAAAAAAGATAGATCGAAAGAGCGTCCCCTGCTAGAAAGAAGAAAGAAAACAGTAAGATACACAGAAAAAAAATAGTACGAAAGAGCGTCCCCTGCTAGAAAGAAGAAAGAAAGCAGTAAGATATACAGAAAAAAAAATAGAACGAAAGAGTGTCCCCTGCTAGAAAGAAGAAAGAAAGCAGTAAGATGGACAGAAAAAAAATAGAATGAAAGAGCGTCCCCTGCTAGAAAGAAGAAAGAAAGCAGTAAGATGGACAGAAAAAAAATAGATCGAAAGAGCGTCACCTGCTAGAAAGAAGAAAGAAAACAGTAAGATGGACAGAAAAAAAATAGATCGAAACAGCGTGCCCTGCTAGAAAGAAGAAAGAAAACAGTAAGATGGACAGAAAAAATAGAACGAAAGAGCGTCCCCTGCTAGAAAGAAGAAAGAAAACAGTACGATGGACAGAAAAAAATAGAACGAAAGAGCGTCCCCTCTGAGGAAGAAGAAAGAAAACAGTAAGATATACAGAAAAAAAATAGAACGAAAGAGCGTCCCCGGCTAGAAAGGAGAAAGAAAACAGTAAGATGGACAGAAAAAAATAGAACGAAAGAGCGTCCCCTGCTAGAAAAAAGAAAGAAAGCAGTAAGATGGACAGAAAAAAATAGATCGAAAGAGCGTCCCCTGCTAGAAAGAAGAAAGAAAACAGTAAGATGGACAGAAAAAAAGTAGAACGAAAGAGCGTCCCCTGGTAGAAAGAAGAAAGAAAACAGTAAGATGGAGAGAAAAAAATAGAATGAAAGAGCGTCCCGTGCTAGAAAGAAGAAAGAAAACAGTAAGATGGACAGAAAAAAAATAGATCGAAAGAGCGTCCCCTGCTAGAAAGAAGAAAGAAAACAGTAAGATGGACAGAAAAAAATAGAACGAAAGAGCGTCCCCTGCTAGAAAGAAGAAAGAAAACGGTAAGATGGACAGAAAAAAATAGAACGAAAGAGCGTCCCTTGCGAGAAAGAAGAAAGAAAACAGTAAGATGGACAGAAAAAAAATAGAACGAAAGAGCGTCCCCTGCGAGAAAGAAGAAAGAAAACAGTAAGATGGACAGAAAAAAAACAGAACGAAAGAGCGTCCCCTGCTAGAAAGAAGAAAGAAAACAGTAAGATGGACAGAAAAAAATAGAACGAAAGAGCGTCCCCTGCTAAAAAGAAGAAAGAAAACAGTAAGATGGACAGAAAAAAAATAGAACGAAAGAGCGTCCCCTGCTAGAAAGAAGAAAGAAAACAGCAAGATGGACAGAAAAAAAATAGAACGAGAGAGCGTCCCCTGCGAGAAAGAAGAAAGAAAACAGTAAGATGGACAGAAAAAAATAGAACGAAAGAGCGTCCCCTGCTAGAAAGAAGAAAGAAAACGGTAAGATGGACAGAAAAAAATATAGAACGAAAGAGCGTCCTCTCCGAGAAAGAAGAAAGACAACAGTAAGATGGACAGAAAAAAATAGAAGCAAAGAGCGTCCCCTCCGAGAAAGAAGAAAGAAAACAGTAAGATGGACAGAAAAAAATAGAACGAAAGAGCGTCCCCTCCTAGAAAGAAGAAAACAGTAAGATGGACAGAAAAAAATAGAACGAAAGTGCGTCCCCTCCGAGAAAGAAAAAAGAAAACAGCAAGATGGACAGAAAAAAATAGAACGAAAGAGCGTCCCCTCCGAGAAAGAAGAAAGAAAACAGTAAGATGGACAGAACAAAAATAGAACGAAAGAGCGTCCCTAAAGAAAGAAGAAAAGAGGAAGGTGGAGCGAAAACAACAAACGAGGAGTTGTCCTTCAAGGACCGTAACAAGGAGAGAGATAGAGAAAAGAGAGAGAGAGGCAGAAAGAAGAAAAGAGAGAAGAAAAGGAAGAATGAATGAAAGAAAGGAAGGAGAAGAAAAGAGAAGAACGAAAGACGACCGCGTCGTTTCGTTCCCATGGATGGGACTTGCTCGCCTCCGACAATAAACGGGGCTCCACGGGCGCCTTTGATACCCCGGATTAAAGCTCACACCGCCGAGCACCCGCGGCTGTCTCCTCGAAGCCGCAGACCGAGAGCAGAGCATCGTACACTTTCCCGTTGCTTTAAACACCTCATCGGCCCGCTTCTGTGTACACGAGGCGCCAGGGCGCATCCTTCTGCGTAAAATGGGAATCTTCTGCTGTCGCCTGTTGGGAGCTTTCAAACGCTTCTGCGCCGCTGATGCTACGGACCAACCCAAACTGGGTCGCATTTTACGCCGGCGCCGCGCCTAATTAAAGAGCCCTTCTCTCTGATGAAGAAGACGGGAGGGCTTTCTTCGGACTTTCTTTATCGCCAGGCTCTTTAGATTCGTCCCGGCTACCGAGATTTTTACTAAGGGGACGCTTGCATGAGCCGCCGGCCCGATCGCGGCATCGCCGAAATTGTGAATACCTTCGGCACCACTTACCGGAGCGACAACGCAACCAGACTGCGTTGCTTTGTTTTGTTTTTCAAGCGCCGAAAACTGGGCCGGTCGTCTCAAGTTCGTCGTTTTTTTTTTAATGTCAAGAATACCGGTGATGATTAACGGCGCTGCGACTTTCGGCTTTAGCTGACTGATCAAGCCCGTCTAACTATGCTGTCAGTAGTGAATGAGGCCCTACACACACCCAACAATTCTGGACAAAAGCGCCTACGCCGTATGCCCCTCGCTTCTCTATGGACGTATGGAAGCTTTCGCGTGCTGCAAACGCAGCAGCCTCATAGCTACATCGTGCCAAACTTTCGCGACACCGACTCTGGAAGGACGTCATCAATAGACAGAGAAAACACAAAACTGGCCACAGTTTCTGAAAATGATATTTTTGGAAGCAGTTCGAACGCATGCCGAATTCCGCAGCCACAATCAGGACTTAAATCGCGCCTTTTTTTTTCTAAACACATCGTGCTTAATGCAGAGCCGGACCCACAAAAGCTGTAAGGTCTGCATGGTGTTTGTGCCAGTCACTGTGTTCCAGACATTTCACGAAGTGGGCAGCAGCTGGACAAGCATAGAGTCGTTTGTTTTTTGTTGCGTAGTAGTTCGCAAGTGCCCTAGGTCCAACTTCAAACGAACAAGCATGCCTACGCACACAGTAGCTTCGTGCATGACCGATATAGGCCACTCACGGGTGGCCATATATTTTCGCCGGAGCCTTTCACATATTGCCCGGTTCGTGAACATAAGTGTGCGCATGCGCAAACACCGGTCGTTGCCTCTGCGCGCCTAACGCTGCCTATCGACTACTGCGCATTGAAACTTGACGAGCAAGGGAGACAGGCCTTCACGTGTCGTTCTTAAATCGCGTTCGCAAGCTTCACGAGCGACCCGCCGCGGTGGCTCAGTGGTTAGGGCGCTCGACTACTGATCCGGAGTTCCCGGGTTCGAACCCGACCGCGGCGGCTGCGTTTTTATGGAGGAAAAACGCTAAGGCGCCCGTGTGCTGTGCGATGTCAGTGCACGTTAAAGATCCCAGGTGGTCGAAATTATTCCGGAGCCCTCCACTACGGCACCTCTATCTTCCATTCTTCTTTCACTCCCTCCTTTATCCCTTCCCTTACGGCGCGGTTCAGGTGTCCAACGATATATGAGACAGATACTGCGCCATTTACTTACCCCCAAAAACCAATTATTATTATTATTAGCTTCACGCGCGAAAATTGGTCCCGTGTGCCACATTTCGTGGTTAAGTGTGGTGGCTTGCGCGGCTGTCTTTGAATTTCATTCGTAGGACTAAAAAACATATTTGTTGCTCATCACGCCTTGCACTTGTTTGTCTTGGGAGCCATCCACTGGGAATTAATATGATGGAAATACAGAGTTCATATGATGTACAGAGTTGGTCACACTTGTCCAGAGCGCTCAGCGGTGCCGTCCGGTGGAAATAAAGCGAAATTCTAATGTCGGTATCGACCTTCACTGATAATAGTTGCGCTTAAGAGCAGCCTAATAGGCATGCTACCACACAGGCACCAGCGCCTGACCCCCAGCAAAGCAGCTGCGATAAGCTTTAACTTAATTTGCTCCGCAGCACACCGCTCGAACGCTCAAGACAAGTGTGATCGACTCTAAAAAAAATCCACAAAAATCCGCGCCCTTTTCGTATGTCTTGAGTATACGGATTGCATGCTCATTCCTTATGGTTTCTCCATTATTACCGCATGATGCTCACGGCGTCATACGGAGTCCCCGTATTATCCGACCTCTCAACACGTGTGTTTGTTGGAATGGTCCGTGCGAGTTCTCTGTGAACCGTAGAGAAAATATCCTGATTTGTGGGGATCGGCAACATTATAACATTTTATTGGGGCTGAGAGTCTTTCTCCAACACACCTGAGACCTGCTTGAAGGCCGTCGTCCTTTTGTAGAACTTTCATCAGCTTCTGTTGTACCTTTCCTACGAATCTACATTCTTCCAGGTATGAAGAAAACTTTCTGTCCGCTTTCTAACCTTTCGCACTTTATACCAAGAGGGAGAAGAACACTTCTTAAACTAGCCATGACTCACTTATATGAAAAGCGTATACCATGAGCTCGCACGTCTGTTAAGCTGTTAAGACGCAGTGTCTATCCCTGCAATGTGTGCCACCGTCGAGGCGAAGACATCTTGCCTCAGTTTTTCAACGTGTTTTCAGGTAGCAGCTATTCGTGCTACCATCGACTACGTGAAGCGGGAGGCTAGTCGAAGATCGACCATCATCTGGGACTGCAGCAAATTTGCCTTTTAATCAAGAGCTACAAACGACACGGCTCAAGCTCCTCATAAGCAACTCACTTCTGAAATAAGAGGTCTTCACAGCAGCGCTGTCGTAAAACGACACTATGCAATATTACAGGGCTTATCGTCGGATAGCTATCAGTGCTATCTGCAGCCCTGATCGCAGTAAGTCTGAGCGTCAAGCTAGGGTGCGCATGCGCATAATGTTCCGCAACATAGAGACATCTATGTGTCCCGCACGACGTATCGGGACACAAGCTGTCGTGGAGGAAGCGAATGTTGACAAAAACTAGGGCTGATTCCAGGCAGTGACCGCACTCTGGATAGAGCAGCACCTCTTCATCACTTTCCATCCAAACGCAATAGGTTCATCCTCGAAGGGGGCCTCTACAAGTCATTCAACGAAAAACACGCTGCGCTGATCACCCATTCCTTTTTTTTTTGTGCCCTTCTAAAATGCGCGTAAGAGTGTGATCATTGCTGGTGCGCTAAGTACGTAAAAGTATACCCCCCCCCCCCCCCCCCCCCACACACACACACTACAGTGCGCCTTCTGAGTTTCGCGGGTTTTTGCGCGCGGCACCAAACTCTACACGCCCATTGCTAATGCGATAAATGAGCCTTGATCAGACACCCACCCGCGCCGTCACGCACGCACCAAACAATAACAACAATAAAGTGAAAATTAAACAAGCACAGCCAACCCCTAGAATGTCCGGGCTCGTCTCCACGCACGAACTGCGCTAAAGCGGCTCTGGTTAATCTCTTTCGGCAGCAGTGCCTTCTGCTCCTCCGACGCGTGGTCCAGTTTTCACCTCGGTCTGCCGGCTTTCATGCGCTGAACACTAATACCCCCCCCCCCCCCCCTCTCCACTTGGCGCGAGATCATTGGCGCATGTAATACGCGCATACTTGCGTTTTCTATTCACGTTTTGTCTCTCTCTCTCTCTCTCTCTCTCTCTCCAGCTCTTCCCAATAACCGCCGCCTCGATCCCTGCAGGTATATATACACGACACCACCCTCCACCATGCACGCTTCCCAATCGGCGTGCCCGAGCAATCAGCCGGCTGGATATTTGAGTCTAATCCGGTCAGGCATATCGGAGCGGATCTCCCCGACTCGTCGCGGCCATCACGAATCGGCTTGCTCCTTTCCAAACCGTGTCAGCGTGTTTCTGCGCCGCCGTATACTTCGCCCGGGGCGAGGAACCGTAGAAAGCCGGGGCTCTTTAAAAAAAATAAATTACATAAAAAGGAAAGAACCAGAAAGAAAGACCAGGGATGAAGCGGCCTTGATAAGGATCCGGCGTGATTAATTCTCAACACCTTTTCTCGTAATCCCTGCGCCATTCCTTCAACGGCCCTGCCCCTGAATGCTTTGTATACCCTACACAATGAAGCAGGCATGCGCACGGTGGCTCGCATGCTGTGGCCTGAATAATGAATCGACAGGAGATGCCTTCTCTATACGGTTGCTTTTGAGACGCCGCCTGCCAGTCGTTTGTTTCGTTGAGGAGAATTTTTTTTTGCCGTTTTGATTTGGTCTTAACCACTGGTCGTCACGCCAGGAAAAGATGCACGCGCGCACGCAAACCCTCTGAGGAGAGGTGACGTGACAGTCGCGAGTCTACACAGGGGCTGGGCACGCAAATAGATTGCGCGTGACAAAGAACAGGGGGGGGGGGGGGGGGGTTGCAAACGCGTAAATGTCGCGTCCCAGTTATAGACGCTAAGCGCGCGCTTGTGGCACGTGTGTGTGTGTGGCCCAGATTAGATAGCTGCTCATTGTTGTGGCTGGAAGTAGGAGGGACACGTGCGCGTTTACAAACTCTCATTGCGTTTTGCGCTGATCTAGATTTCTACGATTAAGGGGTCGAAGCAGCTCTGGGGCTTGGGGATAACGGAACTCTTTGCGGCTTTTGTTCGGGCCCGGTTCGATCACGCATGACGTTCCTGTGACTACAGTGTAGCAAAGGATCGATCGGCCTTAATCAATCGGGAGACGTCCTGTCGCTGACAGGATATTAAGGGTGCGCTCGCTCGCTACGACGACAGCCGCTGAGTGTTGCGACAGGAATTAAGGCTACTTGGAGAATAGAAGAAGAAGAATGGGAGCGGGGATGCCCTGCACGTGGGAACGGAGCTGTCAGATCTGGCAAGATGCGGACGTGTGGTCTCCGGCATATAACGCCTGAACCTCTGGGCTATTTTAGACTCTTGCACTACGCACGCGCTTGTCACGTATCCGCGGTCATCCCTGTACTCCCTAGCATAGGTACTTTGCCCAGTGTATATGTACAGGGTTGGTCCAAAAGTTCCCAGGCCACTGGGTCTGCTTTTCAGCGACATATACAGCCTTTAATGACAACAATGAAGCTATCAAGGCTCTCAGATAAGAGAACGATACCTCTCCTATCCACTGTAGAGATTTTGGGCTTAAGGGTGTCGTAACTGCCGGACTTCAGCGCTCGAAAGCAGACCCTGTGGCCTGGGAACTTTGACCGAGCCTGTACATCCAAGTGTGCGAGTACATCCAAGTCTTTGAAACACATAAGGAATGAAGGTCCTGCAGACTGCTTGTTAAACGTCGAAGTTACGGCAAGCAAATCGCAGTTGATAGGCACAGGGTGTTCTGGCACCAGCGCGAGGAAAAAACCGCTGCTGATCGGTAGAGCATGTCTTCGACGGCAGGGGTTCAACCGCGGAACCAGCGAATAGCTTCTTTTTCTCTCTTATCTATCACGGATCCCAGGGTTTTTGAGACAGACATCGCGTACGTGTGGCTTAAATTTAATATAATTACGTGCACGTCGCAATGCGGCTTTGCTTAATGTGCAGTCCCGAGTTTGGCGCCCAACGTAGGGCCCAGGTAACGATGCGATTGGTCCCACGTTTAGCGCCAAATTGAGACACCAACCACCTGTTGCTGCACCAGCGCTAAAGCACCTCTGACCACCACTGAAGCACCTGTTACCGGCGCTTATGAATCGCTCAAGTTGCGACTTTCAAGTCGCCCGATTACATCTAACCTTATCATATTGGTATTAAGCCTACGCCGTTTGCTTGATGCGCCCTCCTTGTTGACTTATAACAATCGCGGACACGTTTATTTTTGCACTCATTAGTGGCGAATACCAAGTGTGGACGCTATTTAAGCATTACGTCGGACAAACTTAGCACTAAGGCAGCCGTTAAGCGTATTCCTGCCTTATTGTACCAGGTTGTAGCAGAACGCTCTTGCGAGCTAGTTGGTTCATTTAAATAAAAGGTAGGACAGCGCGATGAAGACAGGACAGGAAACACAGAAACAAAACTTGACCACGGGCGCAGACTCGGACTTGTGGGGCCATCTGACCTGACGTTTCAAGCAGTACGCCAGAACACGAGACTGGCAGGTGGTCACAGCGGTGAGGTTCACACACAGAATTGCAAAATTGCAGTCTGTTTTGTGTTACCCGCCTTGGTGGCTCAGTGGTTAGGGCGCTTGGCTACTGATGCGGAGTTCCCGGGTTCGTACCCGACCGCGGCGGCTGCGTTTTTATGGAGGCAAAACGCTAAGGCGCCTGTGTGCTGTGCGATGCCAGTGCACGTTAAAGATCCCCAGGTGGTCGAAATTATTCCGGAGCCCTCCACTACGGCACCTCTTTCTTCCTTTCTTCTTTCATTCCCTGCTTTATCCCTTCCCTTACGGCGCGGTTCAGGTGTCCAACGATATATGAGACAGATACTGCGCCATTTCCTTTCCACAAAAACCAATTATTGTTAATTATTATTAGTCTATTTTGTGTTACCCGTCTTGGTGGCTCAGTGGTTAGGGCGCTCGGCTACTGATCCGGAGTTCCCGGCTTCGAACCCGCCCGCGGCGGCTGCGTTTTTATGGAGGCAAAACGCTAAGGCGCCCGTGTGCTGTGCGATGTCAGTGCACGTTAAAGATCCCCAGGTGGTCGAAATTATTGCGGAGCCCTCCACTACGGCACCTCTTTCTTCATTTCTTCTTTCATTCCCTCCTTTATCCCTTCCCTTACGGCGCGGTTCCGGTGTCCAACGATATATGAGACAGATACTGCGCCATAATAACATTAATAATAATTATTATTATTACCAATAACCAATTATTATTATTGTTATTAGTCTATGTCTCCTATCCTGTCTTGCTCGCGCATTCCAACGTTTTATTTTGATTGTTTGATTTCATTTTTCAATTCATTTTATTCGGACATACATACATGACACAGTATGTCCACGAGGAGTGGCAAAAAGGAGACAGCAATTCCTCCTGACAAGGCCTTCAACACATTATGACAGCAGGTTGGCATTCTAAGCAATAAATATGACACCTCACAGAATACAGAACAACATTGAGAAAGCAAGGCGATCAATGACAGTTTAACAATACACGCTACTTCGGCCAGTATAAGGATACAATTACTGCATCATTCACAACTCACAAACAACAACGATGACGAAAGAATACATTAGAATTTGCAGCCACAAGAGACAGAAGAGAAGAAAAAATTTCAAGTAAGAGGGTCAGAAGAGGAAAACACGCATTTGAATTTTCTCATAAACTGGGAAACAGTTTTACACTCCTGTACGGAGTTGATCACGGAGGGATATGTGTTACATAAATTTACTATTTGGTAATGGTACCAGGTTTGGGCGTTCGGCTGAGCGTTAATTATTTCGCGGTTTCTGTTGCGGCGAATGCAGCTGAATTTAGATGGAGGCTAATGGCGCCCGTATACCCTGAGCTTCTTCTCCACTACACAGAGTCGGGCAATTCATCCGGAGCTCTTCCCAACAACGTGCCGCACAGCCAGGAGTGCTGTTCTGCGACACAGAAAAAAAAGCCGTTAATAAAGAGATTTCAATAAATCCGTGCTTACTTGCCCGGTTTAGCATGACAACCAGTTGGTCTGCTGTACGTTTGTGCTCGAGCACTCGGGGACAAAAGTCTCCAGGACGCGTGAGGAGTAACCTATGCTGCTAGCTATGTGATTAACAGCAATGGCTGGAGGGCACCTTTGTGAAAGCTCGGTCTCACCTGTTCTAATACCTTCGTGTTAAAGAAATCGATGAGCCCAATGGCCAACCCAGCACTTACGCGCCTAGAAAGTTTTTCTTGCGGGCTGGAAAATTTTATCGCCCGTAGTAGAGCTAACGCCAATATAAAAATGGATTCCACTAGGGCGTCCTTCATAGCCTGAGTCGCTGTGGGACGTCATACCCCTTAAGACAGGCCAAACATTTACATTTGTTCTAAAAATTTATCCCCTGAAAGGCTATTCATCTTCGGGACAGAAATAACAATGAAATTCAGCCTTGTGTACAAACTCACTGTTTCCTTTATATCGCAACTGCCTGTACACATCTATTACGCTAACAATCCGCACTTAGCCCCTCAAACAATTAATGGGCCTACTTTCTTGTGACCGAAAATTTACGGGCGGTTTTCAAATCTATCGCGGTACGTCCCCCCCCCCCCCTCCCCTCCCCCAGCCTCGATCATCTTCCAACCGTTTTCACGCCCATTACAGGGGCCTCATTCTAAGCCACACCAGTGGCGCATACCGCACATACCGCCACCACATGGTTGCCAGCGAGCTACGTATACAGCGTCGCATAGAAGGAAGCGAACAACCACGTGCTCTACGGCACCCCCCCCCCCCCCCCCCCCCCCCCTACACCCCTCGAAATAGGCGCCAGGGGAGTCTGATGCATACGCTACCAAGTCGCCGGTGGCGCACTCAGTAGATTCTGATCGGCGCAGCGTTTAGAGCACACCCGCGGCGCTCGCACACTTACGGGGTGGTGCTACCGTTCCTTACTGGGACGCCGAAGACACACTACTCCGAAAGGCGGCCTCTCCGAGAGCTATGAATAATGCAGCGTTCGCGCTTTCCACCTGCAGCCTGGCGTTTTCGTGTGTATGCGCTTGCGCGTGCGGGAGGTTTGACAGTACGGTTTAACGCGATCCGTTTTGTGTGCCACCCTTTGGGATACCGTAATGCTCTCTTTTATTCTCCAACGCTTTCATTCTCCTCGCAGAAACCAGGGAGCCGATGGGCGAGGGAGTGGGGTCGAACGATCAATAATTTGACCGCGACTTTGAAGTATGGGTTTCTTCTATGCTTGGAGTGTGCCCGGCCGTGTATTTTTGTTTTTTATTTTTTTCATGTCGCGCGCCAAGGAGGACGATGATTTACTGCGCACTGTTCCGAAGGCGACGGGGCCTGGACCGTGCGGTTGCGCAAGACAGGAAAGACTCGCTGATGGCTACCTGTACCTGCTAATGTGCACGGGCAGGTGTGTATCGATATATAATAATATGTTTGCGAACACCCTCCCACCCTCCTACCCCAAACTACATGCGTCTTCTATTTGAACACACCCCGTGTTTGCTTATGCAGAGGCTGGAATCGTGGCCCGAACGATGATTAATACCGATATCGAAGTAGATAACGGTAGGTGATGAATGCAAATCGCTACTGCTTATAGAATGGACGGCGTCGTCTCCGTTTTGGGGTGTTCGCTTTCTTTTGGTAATTTTTTTTAGTATATTCTGACGCAAAACATCGATGAAATGTCCCCCCCCCCCCACCCCTCCAGGTACATGCCTCCTTCACCTTTCAATATTTTAATGTAATAAAGAAGGCTATTTATTACTCCGCTCTGACGAAATATGTCCTTTAAGAGGCTATTATTACCGCGCAACGCCTGTGAGGTGTCATTTATGATAGATCGTGACACCGCGTACGCGGCCAGCGGTGAAACGCCGTCAAATTGTAGGATGCGTGTGGAGTTGCGGCAGAAAGCAGTTGCCGTTAGTGCGATGAATTAAGTTAAATGCAGGTGCTTAGTCGAACCTACCCGCCCAGGCCTTCCGAGACATGGAGTTTCAGTTTCTGTCGGAATAGCAAGTATGTTGCAACTACTGTTTTTTCCTTATCAACATTTTAGGTCTTACATACGAACGTCGTTTTGATTTCAGGATAGGAAAAAATGGCGCCTGCATAAAGCATGTAACTGTTTCTATTTTAGTTGCGTGCTATCTTAGTATGACTGCGATTATGACTGCTTCTATTATTGCTGAAGGTTTTTTGTTATAGCGGAGTGATTCACCATTGGCATCATCCGAAGCGCAGCCGTACGACTACGAAGCAAGGCTATACTGCCTTCCTATAAGTCTACTCCACCTTGGATAGCACCACAGAACCCATTAGACTATGCCTTTTTTGTTTTCGTTGAATTCTGTTTACCGTGTTAAACATTTCCCATTTTTCTTTGGAAAATGTTTTCTCCCTAAATCTATGCAGCCCTCAAGAAATCCAATTGGTTAGGTTTCAAAAGCAAACCAGTTTTTTTTTACGTGCATGAGCAAAATTTCATACAAAGCATCAGGATGATTGGAACCCTTAATATCCAAAAAGCACGTTTGTCAAACAAGGTGGCTCAGTGGTTACGGCGCTCGGCTACTGGTCCGGAGTTCCCGGGTTCGAACCCGACCGCGGCGGCTGCGTTTTTGTGGAGGAAAAACGCTAAGGCGCCCGTGTGCTGTGCGATGTGAGCGCACGTTAAAGATCCCCAGGTGGTCGAAATTATTCCGGAGCCCTCCACTACGGCACCTCTCTCTTCCTTTCTTCTTTCACTCCCTCCTTTATCCCTTCCCTTACGGCGCGGTTCAGGTGTCCAACGATATATGAGACAGATACTGCGCCATTTCCTTTCCACCAAAACCAATTGTTATTATTAAAGGCGTAGCACACTGCCTAGGACGGCTGATAGATGGCGGTAGCTGCCCTCGGAAATCGGCCAGATCCCTGGCTGCTGTGCGTGCCGCCTTCGCTTACACTCTAAACGGAAAGGAGTAAAGAGGGAGATATATGCGCAGTTTAGAGTGTTAGTCTATTCTTTCAGCTGAGCAGCGCGCTTTGTCTCTTTGGCTGCTTTCGCAGCTTAAGGAGCTTCCGACGCCAGTCGCTTCTCCTCTCAGGTGAACGGCGCACTCAGCGTCCATGGCCGCTTTCGGTGCTCTACGTGTTGTCGCGTTCATCCGCTTCTCTTTGTAGTGATGGGCAGCGCGCTAAGCGTCCATCGCCGCTTTCTCCGCCTGACGCTCCGTAGCGTTCAGAATCAGAATGAGAATTTTATTAGCGTAAATTCAGTTGATGAATAGAGATTAATATGCAGAAGGAGGCCCCATAGTCATCCTTTACATAATGACCTTCAGATGACCAAAACAATGCGCAGAATTTTAATAATGAAAGGTAACTTTTAACTTAAACATAATACATACAATTCAGCACAATGTGACGCAAACTCTGATAAATTAAAAGAAATTAGTGGTTAACTAATGACTTTCAGGTGTTGTTTTAGCGTCTGTTTAAAATTAAGCAGTGTACGTGAATTTTTAGTGTTGAGACGTAAGACTTAATGAAAATTGAACAGTCTGATTTCCATAGTTAGGAGGGACTTTTGTTAGAAGTAAATTATTGTTGGAAGCCCGCTGTGCTTCCGGTTCAGCGGCGCAATCGGCGACCGTGGCTGCCTTCTCACCTTCGCGGGCAATTACATAAAGCTGGAGCCTTTGGCGACATACCTGAGCCTTCCTATCACACGACTCATTCGGTTCCGCTGCTCTGCGATGCTAACGCAGTACTATCGCCTACCATTGGGAACGATGAAGGAAAGGATGAAAGGTGATGACGACGATGATTTCATTGCTAGTTAGTGATCAGAGCAAATCAGAAGACGCAGCGCGAGGCGTTATTCTTATTCTATCCTATTGTATTCTGTTCTGTGAAGAAACGAAGCTGCTGCATTTAAGCCGTGTTCTGTTCGAATTTCGCTCGGGGCACTGGAATGATGGGAAGGTTTTTTTCTCTTGATACCATTCGGAAGTATAATAATAATAATAATAATAATAATAATAATAATAATAATAATAATAATAATAATAATAATAATAATAATAATAATAATAATAAATGGTTTTGGGGGGAAAGGAAATGGCGCAGTATCTGTCTCATATATCGTTGGACACCTGAACCGCGCCGTAAGGGAAGGGATAAAGGAGGGAGTGAAAGAAGAAAGGAAGAAAGAGCTGCCGTAGTGGAGGGCTCCGGAATAATTTCGACCACCTGGGGATCTTTAACGTGCACTGACATCGCACAGCACACGCGCGCCTTAGCGTTTTTCCTCCATAAAAACGCAGCCGCCGCGGTCGGGTTCGAGCCCGGGAACTCCGGATCAGTAGCCGAGCGCCCTAACCACTGAGCCACCGCGGCGGGGCCCATACGGACGATAAATTTCGAAATCCTTCAGAAAGTTCAGGCAACCACTAGCGACCTAACAGCAAACTAAAGGGCCTCTCGCGAAATATTACGACGAGAGATAAGTATCTAGTTCAGAAACGTCTCTTGCCTACAATGGTGCTGGGCGTGATCTTTAGCTTCAGCACTTGCACGGTCCTTAGTTCGTTTCGAGCAAGACGCCCCTGTAGTGGTTGCGCAAGACCTTCCCGGGGCCTTTGAGGAGCCGGCACACCTTCTGAAGTTTCACAATGTCGGCAAAATAATTAATTGTATCGCGATGATCTGGTGCTTAGGCTGGGCGTAGTGCAAATAATTCTTTAGAAGGAAGGCCGCGGGACACTCCCCAGAGTTTGTGAGTGCTGGATCGATGTAGGCCTGCCATTTCTGGCATGCCTGGGAACCTCGGTTGATACTGGCGTCATGTGTGCGTGTACCACGTAGCGGGCACCTTCGATTCCACTTCCCCGTACGCGGCCTACCAGTTTGACAGGCGTGTTTCAGATTAAAAAGAACAGCGATTTAGGAAAACTGCCTTCGCGTAATATTTCAAGAAATGCCTGATCTTCGAAGGTTAGAGGTATACGTCTTCGGACAAAAAAGGAATCTTTGAATTCAATCTTCGCTTACTGTTCTCTCGAGCAACAACAACCGAAGCCGTTACTGTTCAACAACCGAGTAATAACCGAAAACATAGCGAAAATAACCGAAACCATTCATTGACGCTCATCGTTGCTTGCTGTTCTCTCGAATACGTTATTGTTCAATTATAGAGTAATAGCCGAAGACATAGTGACAATAACCGAAGCCATTCATTGATGCTCATCATTGCTTGCTGTTCTACAAGAACACCCGAAGACGTTATTGTTCAGTTATAGAGTCATCATCATCATCATCACAGCCTTATTACACCCACTGCAGGGCAAATGCCTCTCCTATGTCTCTCCAATTAACCCTGTCTTTTGCCAGCGTCATCCACCCTTTGCCTGCAAACTTCTTAATCTCATCCGTCCAACTAACCTTCTGCCGTCACCTGCTACGCTTACTTTCTCTTGGAATCCACTCTGTTACCCTTAAGGAGCAGCGGTTATCTTGCCTTCGCATTACATGCATTACCGAAAACATAGCGACAATAACCGAAACCATTCATTGATACTAATCCCTGCTTACTGTTCTCTTGAATAACAACACCCGAATACGTTATTGTTCAATTATAGAGTAATAACCGAAGACATGGTGACAATAACCGAAACCATTCATTGACGCTCATCCCTGCTTGCTGTTCTCTTGAACAACAACACCCGAAGCCGTTATTGTTCAATAATTGAGTAATAACCGAAGCATAGTGACAGTAACCGAAACCATTCGTTGAAGCTCGCCAGTTAAACGACGGGAAACAGCAGACGAAAAAAAACAAACAAAGTAAAAGAGGAGCCAGCAGTGGGTCGTCTGCAACAGCGGCAGCGGGTGCTTCGCGTCGTCTGCTATTTAGGCGCGCGCCAGAAGGAGGAAAAAAAAAAAGAAAGAAGAGTCTACAAATACACCCTCTCGAAGAAGGCGATCGTGATCGGAGCAGCGATGAAGCCGTAAATCACGGTGCGTGCGCGCCCACCCCCCGGGACACGCGCGAGCCAACATGGCGGCGGCGTCCATGCGCTGTCGGCTGCTGCTGCGGAGGCAGACGATTCGACATGCTCAATCGTGCGAGCACGCCACAGCGTGCCGTTTCGCGTTTTGCTTGGCTCGAGTGGGCACATCTGCGAATAGTGCGCCGGCGTCTGCTTCATCCTCGCCTGCTTTGCGCCACCTGCAGTTTCCCAGGGTTACCTGCGAGGAAAAGAGGCGCTGCGGTCGTTCATCCCCCGCAAGCCTCCTAGAAATGTTGCGCTAATTTTTCACACGCTTCTAATGCCCAAAATTTATCACGTGTAAGTTCATTAAAGAAACGAAAACTGTGCTGTGAAATTAATTATATTTGCACGCAAGGAGGAGCACTTCACCGCAGCCATGCCGTAGAAGAAGAGTCCTGATTGTCGGCCAAACATTAGCCACGACGGATACATGTCCAGCAAGTTCGGGAAAAAATGTTTGAAAATTGAAAAATTGTCAGATGCTTTTATTTATTTATTTATGTATTTATCACATTACCCACAGCCCCTGTTTGGTATTACAGTGCGAGGGGAGAGAGTTACAACATAATCGTACGACATAGTGGCAGGGAAAGAAGAGAAAAAAATACCAGAAAATACTTTGCAGCATAATTTGATACAAACACAAGCACGAAATTACAGCAACGCGGGAAAAGATCCATTACATTTCGTTGAAACGACTTCCTGGGGCAACTTATTCCATTCATTTATTATTTTGAAAAAGAAAAATGACGTTTCCAGTAAATCAGTTCTGAATTTAATTTCTTTTACTTTGAAAGCGTGGTCCCTTCTTGTAGATATATAGGCTGGCGGAAATAAATAATGGTCACGGTCAATACCTGTTTTATAACGGTGTATATTGTGGATTAATTTCAGCCTAAGTACATATCTGCGTCTCTGCAGTGATATCCATCCTAACGACTTCTGTGCTGCTGACACACTGAAATTTCTGCTGTAAGCATTTAAAACAAAACGGACAGCCAGGTATTGGACTCTTTCTAATTTATCAAAACCATTTTTAGTTTTAGGGTCCCATACTGTGGTTTTGAAAGTAATAGTCTATTCTTCCCATATGCAGCATAATCTTTCTTTTAAAGTGTTTAGGTCGCTCGCATCGAACAGTTCAGACTCCCTTAGAAAACCAATGGGGAACAGTTTTGACGATATCAAGAACGTTAATAGGAAAAAAAATTCAAGACTGCCATCGGGTGATGTGCAGATGTGTTGATTGTCATAGTGAAATCTTACATGGTATTAAAATATTGCGTTCATAAATGGTTTCCCGCTCAAAAATGCTTTTGTCCGGAATTGCTGGGCATGAAGTCCACACTTACCGAAATTCAGATGGCGAGTGAAGTGCTCTTTAATAACTCGCGTAGACCGAGACGTCTCTATTCCTTCTAGATAGATTGAAAAATGTTGGGCGCCTCCGGACATTGCGATTATCTTCTCGTTCTTCCTCAATATTCGTGTTCCTGCCTAGTTGTGACTAAAGGTGTTGTAACAGAGTGCTTTAGTCTGTACCCACTGAGGAACTCCGCATTTTGATCATGTCATCTCAAATGGGACCCTGATCGTTACGACCGATATACTTCTCTGATGTCACCTATCCTCGTGACATAATAGTTAATATATCCGGGCCTGCCGGTCTAAGTTAGCCTAGATTTGGAAAAAGTTAGCGAGAGAAAGTTGTTAGGAAGAACCACGTAAACGACTTGTCAATAACAGATAATAATAATAATTGGTTTTGGGGGGAAAGGAAATGGCGCAGTATCTGTCTCGTATATCGTTGGACACCTGAACCGCGCCGTAAGGGAAGGGATAAAGGAGGGAGTGAAAGAAGAAAGGAAGAGAGAGGTGCCGTAGTGGAGGGCTCCGGAATAATTTCGACCACCTGGGGATCTTTAACGTGCACTGACATCGCACAGCACACGGGCGCCTTAGCGTTTTTCCTCCATAAAAACGCAGCCGCCGCGGTTGGGTTCGATAACAGAAAAACGTGTATTCATGCGATATAATTCAGCCCACACGCTGTAACTAGCGCATTGTCATCACTGAACTAATAATTAATTTCCTAATTATTTCCCGCAAACCATGCCGTCGCGGTGGCTGAGTGGTTATGGCGCTCGGCTGCTGGCCCGAAAGACGCGGGTTCGATCCCGGCCGCGGCGGTCGAATTTCGATGGAGGCGAAATTCTAGAGGCCCGTCTACTGTGCGATGTCAGTGCACGTTAAAGAACCCCAGGAGGTCGAAATTCCGGAGACCTTCAATACGGCGTCCCTCATGCCTGAGTCGCTTTGGGACGTTAAACCACCGTAAACCATAAACCATATTTCCGGTAAACTGTTTTTATGTATCTTGGAGACATACGGGGAATAACAACGGAGAGATTATGTATCGTTCGGGAAGCCCTATGCTTTTATTTCTCACTCTTGCAGGAATACGTACGCTGTATATGCCGTATATAGCGCTTTTAAGCATGCCTCCTTAAAGCCGCGGGTACGCAACGTCTGCACCAGAATTCATATTTCTATTAAATCAATTATTTTTTTTCAGAATTTATGAAAGCCGATATGAAAATTTGTCTCGGATATTTTTCTGTTGCCTGAATGACATGAACTTTATGTGTCTTCTAATACCCTTTTATAATACCATATTTTTCCCCCATTCATTCAAATACAATTTTTTTTCCTATTCTGTTCGCAATCTCTTCAGTCGGTGCTGCGTTCACAACAGACACTAGGCTAACTGTTTTTTTGCATCACCTTTCTTGTGAACTAGCATCAGGCTGAAGTTACTCTGTGTCGCTAGTTCACTTGAAGTAGGCCCAATGTTTAGGGGAATCCCCCGAGGTATGGAGTAGATTTGTAATAGCTAGGGGGTAATTGCTCATTAGCATCCACCTAAGCGCGGCCACGCGGCCACAGAGGAAAGCTCTGCAGCCTCCACAGAAACTTCATAGGTGAAGAAAAAAATGCCCTGGTCCAGGCTTCGAACCCGGCACCGCCGGCTCAAAGGGGCAGTCCCTCTATCAAATTGAAGTCACGAGTTAGAGTTTATGTAAAGTCGCCACGGTAACAGGGACAATGTCTAGGCCGTTTTTCACAAAATCCTCTGACATGTGACCTCTTTCTGCTTTCGAGCTCTCTTTGTTAGTTGTCCTTAATTATCTACTAGTGAGGACCCAAATTTGAATTTCTTCAGCACGTCTTCATCACGTCATCGTCCTGGTTAGTTTGGTTAATTTGGTGGCACTCTTAAATATGATATCAAAATGGCTAACGACAGTGCTATGCTTGTACTTCATGTCACCTGCTTGGTTCAAGTCTAGGCCAAGTTCCTCCTATAGAGTTGAACCTCGTTATAACGAAGTGTAAGGGGCCCGGCTATTACTTTGTTATAGCCCGTGTTGACCGAGCTTCCAGGCGTAATCGTCAGTCCTTCGTTATATCCGTTATTTCGTCATACACCATTTCGTTATAACGAGGTTATAACGTATTGCAGCGGTTATCAAAGTGACTGCGCGAACAACGCAGCCGAGCGTAGCGACTTGCAATGCGACTTCCTCTTCAGGGACACAGCAGCCCCTTTCGCCCTGCACCTTCCACGCATGCGCAGTGCATATATAGGCGCGGCTTGTGTCTCCGTGCGTCGGCACGCCGCAGAGCAGAAGCCATTACGGCTCCGCTCGCGGGGGGTCCCTAAGCTGGCAGCGCATCAGCAATCGTCCGCTCGTGCATAATCGTCGTCTGCTTCGCGCACACTAACACGCATGCACGGCCGCGCCGCTCGTTTTGTTATTCATTTCCCTTATCTTGCTTTGCACTTGCTCATTCGGAGCAGTGGCGCAGTGGAACGACTAGGTCACGAATAGAGTGCCCCGTGCATGCACTCTTTCCCTCTTTCCCACTAGATGGCGCTGGCTTGTTCACGCGACCGCGCTGCCACCAGAGAGGGACGGCGTATCGAAAGGCAATAATGGCCCAGACTGCATCGGTTTCCGCGATGCCGCCGGGGCAGACCGTTACAAGGAGTGTGGTCCCGGAGTAATCGCCTGGGAAGTTGCAGTTACACGGCGCGGAGCGAAAGGAGTTGTGTAATACGAACGAGGACCTCGTGATGGAGGTCGTAGACATGGCCGACCTTGAGGAACGGATGTAGGCGTATACGACGCCGTTTGAGTGTCTTCACTCGGAACTAGCAGGTCGCGGTTGTTCTGGGCGGATGTTGTTGGACGGAGACGCGAAAGCTTGGCCAGAATTTGTCCACGCTGGCACGATCCACTGGGAAGCATACAGGGTGTCAATAGTGTGGGCCGATAACAAGTGCGAGACTACGGTGGCCCTCGTGGGCTAGATCCCAGACGCGGCGGCCGCATTTCAATCTACTGAAATGCTTTCTCGTCGTGCCCTCCTCCCTCCAAGGTAACCACCCTCAAGATGGTTCCCATGTCAACCACTGACTTGTCACGTCGACTACTACTACTACCACTACTACTACTGCCAGTACAATACTAATGCGAATACCTGGAATGGGCGTTTAACAGCAGTCGCTGTAAATAAAACGCCGACTTCGCGACCTCACCCCGGATGAACAATCGACAGCAATGAGGGTGCCAGTGACAAGCGATAGTGAGCGACCGAGAAATATTGCTGCACCTGGCGACAACGCCTAATGCAGAAAGATGGCAGCATGATCAGAGAAGTTACAAATCGAATGTTTGTGCCGGGGCAGTGGCGAACAGGAAGAAGAAGAGCAGGGGGCTGTGAACGAACGGATGAGATAAAGACACTTGCTCACAAGCAGTGAATCAGGGAAGCATGGGAATGTTCTGGCTGAAGAAGAAAGGGAGAGGATTCGGTGCAAACATGTAATGTAAGGCGGAGGGCTGGACTCATGAGCAAAATAATCAGCCGTTTAAATTATTTAACCTCTGCCAGAGCAAATGCAGTGATTTTGTACAGGGAATAAATTGTAGCGAACAAATCTTAAAAGGGAAAAAAAATCTGTACCAGTAGAACTGTGACCATACTATCCGACAAATAGACGAAGGCAGTCTCTCGCGTGGTCCCTGCACTTTTCGCGACCTATCCTCATCACCTTCAAACTCCAGAGGCGGCCAAAATCTGTCGCGTGTGTGAAACCTAGGCCTAGAGTAAAAAGATTGGCAGTGGCTTAGCTCGGCTATGCCAGGATACGCGTAGCGAAAGCTAAGGCATAGCTTGGTTAGCCTTGGTTGATCGTGATTGCGAGTCCAGGTTAGTCTGGTTGTCTGGCTAGTTGTTGTCACGTGGTTCACCACGCGGTTGGTCACGTGGTGCGGTGCGAGCACGGTGGGAATACGAGTTCATTACCAGTGTAGCTTTCGCTACAAAACATTCATTACAGCAAAGACATCAAAGTGACCATCGAAGCTAGAGCCAACTGCTCTCGCAGATATCTCGCATCTGGTCTCAAGATGGTCCTGTGTATTTTTTTCTAACTCTATATTTTATAGTTTTACTTTTCTTTATTCTTTTCTCGGTGTTGCGTCGTTGTCATCAGCGCTGTCGGCACAGCACTCCGCCGGGACACCATCAGGTCCCGGACGGTGCCTGCTGCGGAGCCCCGTCAGGTGAAAATGCATGTCCCCCGTACGAACCCAGCACCTTCCGCTTACAGGTGAAAATGCATGTCCCCCGTACGAACCCATGCAGCACCTTCCGCTTACAGGTGAAAATGCATGTTCCCCGTACGAACCCATGCAGCACCTTCCGCTTACAGGTGAAAATGCATGTTCCCCGTACGAACCCATGCAGCACCTTCCGCTTACAGGTGAAAATGCATGTTCCCCGTACGAACCCATGCAGCACCTTCCGCTTACAGGTGAAAATGCATGTCCCCCGTACGAACCCATGCAGCACCTTCCGCTTACAGGTGAAAATGCATGTCCCCCGTACGAACCCATGCAGCACCTTCCGCTTACAGATGAAAATGCATGTTCCCCGTACGAACCCATGCAGCACCTTCCGCTTACAGGTGAAAATGCATGTTCCCCGTACGAACCCATGCAGCACCTTCCGCTTACAGGTGAAAATGCATGTTCCCCGTACGAACCCATGCAGCACCTTCCGCTTACAGGTGAAAATGCATGTTCCCCGTACGAACCCATGCAGCACCTTCCGCTTACAGGTGAAAATGCATGTCCCCCGTACGAACCCATGCAGCACCTTCCGCTTACAGGTGAAAATGCATGTCCCCCGTACGAACCCATGCAGCACCTTCCGCTTACAGGTGAAAATGCATGTTACCCGTACGAACCCATGCAGCATCTTCCGCTTACAGGTGAAAATGCATGTTCCCCGTACGAACCCATGCAGCACCTTCCGCTTACAGGTGAAAATGCATGTTCCCCGTACGAACCCATGCAGCACCTTCCGCTTACAGGTGAAAATGCATGTTACCCGTACGAACCCATGCAGCACCTTCCGCTTACAGGTGAAAATGCATGTTACCCGTACGAACCCATGCAGCAGCTTCCGCTTACAGGTGAAAATGCATGTCCCCCGTACGAACCCATGCAGCACCTTCCGCTTACAGGTGAAAATGCATGTCCCCCGTACGAACCCATGCAGCACCTTCCGCTTACAGGTGAAAATGCATGTTCCCCGTACGAACCCATGCAGCACCTTCCGCTTACAGGTGAAAATGCATGTTCCCCGTACGAACCCATGCAGCACCTTCCGCTTACAGGTGAAAATGCATGTTACCCGTACGAACCCATGCAGCACCTTCCGCTTACAGGTGAAAATGCATGTTACCCGTACGAACCCATGCAGCACCTTCCGCTTACAGGTGAAAATGCATGTTCCCCGTACGAACCCATGCAGCACCTTCCGCTTACAGGTGAAAATGCATGTTACCCGTACGAACCCATGCAGCACCTTCCGCTTACAGGTGAAAATGCATGTCCCCCGTACGAACCCATGCAGCACCTTCCGCTTACAGGTGAAAATGCATGTTCCCCGTACGAACCCATGCAGCACCTTCCGCTTACAGGTGAAAATGCATGTTCCCCGTACGAACCCATGCAGCACCTTCCGCTTACAGGTGAAAATGCATGTCCCCCGTACGAACCCATGCAGCACCTTCCGCTTACAGGTGAAAATGCATGTCCCCCGTACGAACCCATGCAGCACCTTCTGGTCACACGGCTGGTCACATGGGGGTAAAAGTGCACATTGGGCACCCACCTTTAATGACTGCACCTTCGGCATACGAGCCCAGCTCGTCCCGCACCTCCCAGAAATTTCCGAATATGAGGTGGATGCTGCTGTGGTGTCCTAGTGCTTAGAGCATCCACTGTAACGTACCAGCTCCAATAAGTAAGTTCTCCGCCACACCTCGTGTGCTTTATTATTCCACCGCGTATATTCTTCCTTCCCGGCTGTTCAACTCGCCGTGAGGAGGCAGTAGTAGTAGTAGTAGTAGTAGTTGTAGTAGTAGTTTATGAAAATAATAGTAAAAAGGAAGGAAAAGATTTTTGCTAGCCCCGGCATCTGCCATCGATACTGAAGCACCTGAGCTGGGGCAGCGGAAATAAAGGGATAGCAGGCAGAATGGAGAAATGAAAGGAAAGAGGTGAGGGGACAGGAAGAGGGATAAGGGGAGAGGTAATATACACAAACTATTTACACAATAAGAAATGTGTCCAGGTGGCGTTACGGAGAATCAGGGTGGGTGCTGCGCTGGCGCCTGCGGTCAGGGTCTCCTGGACATCACTGACTCCGCTTCTGAACTGCCCCTTCTGCGCCGCTACCGTTACAGAGGCAACGTTAGCTGACTTCTTGCTAACGCTAACTTGACCCTGACTTCGGGAGCCACGCAAACAACATCTCGGCATTCAGGGATACCACCCCAGCCGACCGCCAGACACACGAATCTGGACCCATGGGCCCCATTACAGGGCCTTTGCTAGCATATATACAGAGAGAAGATCGTTAATGAAAAAAAAACACAACAAAAAACAGAGAATTTAGCCGTTGTTTAAACGCTGGCATGCTACTCTACGCGGGGAAGGGAATTGGAATATAAAGGTGAGAGGAGAGCGGTGCGGAAAAAGTAAAATAAAACAAAAAGGTGAGAAGACAAGCCCAAATTTCACCTTGCATGTTGCCCTAATGCACTCTTTTCGAAGCGAACTTTGTTAGCCCATTTAACAGACTATGCACTTCATCATTCCATATGTAACATCATTACTCGCCGAGGCACCGTTGCACGCATTTAGTGGCTGGAATTTATAGCCGACACAGGCCTGCATATGTACGTATGACTCCCTAATACCGAAGGGCACATTCGCCCATTTGGATTTGGATCTGGATATGTGGATTTCTCTTTGTATCGGGCGATCCTTACGAAGAAAACAGCAATTAAGGCAAAGTCAATTTCTTCGCAATCACTAGCCATTTCAAGCTGGAGAACTCGCGTTAGGAACACTTAACCGTCCTGCGATTTTAAGTTTCACCCAAAGCGCCGGCTACGATGGCTTGCCCGGCGAACTTGACAACGCGCCAACACGCTGCTGGGCCAGAAACAGCAAGGCGTGTTTCTGAAACTTTGCTTACTCTCACGCCGAAGCTGAGGCTCGAACATTCGCGTTACAAACTCTTAACCGTCCTGTGAGACCTGCTTCTTTAATGTTTCTTTCTTTAACCTTTGACACCTTTTCATCTATTTTTAATTAGCTTTAAGTCTGGCAAAACAGTGCTGGACCGCGCATCCTCTGACTTTTATTTATGTTTTCTTTTTAAATTATCCGAGAGGGCTATTACGAGGGACTGCCCAGACAATAAAACCGCTCTTACTTCGTCCTAGGCTCAATTTCAAGCTGGAAACCTCCCTGTAAGCAGTATTCAGCACCTACCACTTAGTGGGGGTAGCGCCGATTGGTCGGTTGGGCCCACAATACAAGCCGCCGCGGCGGTAGGCCTTCTGGACGCAAATCAACGCCAAGCCTAAGCGTGTGTTTTCCGCACACTTTCAGTACTGTGCAATAGTTCGCAGCACTAGTCGCTCTCGCAGAAAGAAGCGAAACACTAATAGCAACGTACCTTTTCCTCCAAAGTGTTCTGGTTTGAGCGGCTATTGGCAGACAAATTCACCGGCGGTTTGATAAAGCGATGTGCCTATACCCTGCCATTCTCCGCACCAAAATTCGCCTGTCAGTGCGTTAACAACTAGTTTAGAACCTGTTATCTACCCGGATAGCCTAGCGCCTTACGATGTATGCATTCTTATTTCTGTTAAGTGCGAGAGGTGTGTGATTTTTGGGTGTTGTTCGCTCCGTACCACTTTCGAATTATGTATAATACCAGCATTGTAATGTGCCTTATCGTTATCGTGTGATATGCCGCAAAATTGTGTACCCTTTCTGCGTTGAGTTTTTGTACAAATACGCGTCCACTCTTCGTTTCAAGGGTTGACAGTATCAATGAACAAACAAAACAATGACAATGTCGCCCAAGCCAGGCCGGCGACGTCACGTGAACGCCTCATATTCCGTGGGCGAACTCGCTGACTGCATTATCCCAGCTTCACCGGACATACCAGGAAGATGCGGTTAATCGCACCACAGACGGCTTCAGGACATCGGACTCAGTGTTTCTTTAAAGGCGTTTTTCTATTTTCCTTAAACTGTACAACATCGGAGAGACAACACAGCGCCGCATGAACCCGACAGCAGTGACCACCAGGAAGTACATGCACGGGCCGGTCAGAAACTATAGCCTTGCGCATTCCAGACAAAGGGGCAATGCGGCAGGCAGTAACCGCATCGCAAACAGTGCTCAGCACGCGGCAACACACTGCACCTGGTACGGGCGCAGTGCGCATCTATAATGGAGGACGCCTGTTCCGCAACTGATTAGAAAGTCCCCGAACGCAAGAAAGCAAAAACGTTGCCTTGACCCCTTGCATCGCGCTAAGGGCCGGGTGAGAGCGGGACAGAGAGGAGAGGGCGGAAGGGGATGGGGAGGAGAGAGAGAGAGACATAAGCGCTCCCGTATGAATGATGTCCAACCTCGACCATGAAGGTAAAGCACGGCCAACGCGCAATCGCCTCCGCAGAGTGTAGGCTTGTTTTCTCCGTTCCTTACCCGCGCTTCGCCACAGCGAAGCTATACACATCCTTCCTTGTGTTGTCGCTCGTGAAACGCTCGCCGCCAACTTTCGCGCTTCTTCTGGCCTCGGCTCAACCCCCGGCGGTTCTCGCGGTGGGAGAAGAAGCAAGCGACGTTCCGAGGGACCTCCCAAGCCGTGAGCGCGCGCGAACAAGGAAGCCGGCAGCGGGAACCCTGATGAACCGACCCAACGCGGCAGCGGCAGTCCGTCCGCCATTACGCATTTTTGGCTCGGTGCATCTCCGGCAGTCGTCCTCAGGGCGCTTCTTGGGCCCGGTCCCCCCGCCACGGCCACTCGGGACAGTGACGGATGGTGGGACAAAGGAGGGGGCCCGCTGCTGGTGCGGGGCTGGGGTACGGTTGGAGGCGTGACGCCCACCGGGAGACGGCGGGCGCATTCATCTGCTCCTCTTTAGCGGCTCGCGGTTCGTGACGCGCTCACGCTGCCTGCCTGCTCAGCGCCGCGCGAAACACAATTCGCCGCCGTTTGCCGCGGAGGCGATGTTGAGGAGGCGATCTTCTTCCTTCTGTTGTTCTCGGCCCGTGTGAATCTGCGAATGCGTACGTGGGGGAGCGGGGGGAGGGTGGCTGGGTTTCGTTTCCGTGTGCGTAAAACGAGAGGCCTTTCCTCCGGGGAGTCTGCGCAGTTCGACGTCACCGCCCCTTTACCGTCCCGGAAGCCGTGGACTTGTTTCACGGCAGCCGTATGCGTACGCTGCTACCCCGTGGGCGCGTGTTCGCGAGGACACTTTCCTAAAACGGACCGACTGGCAGCCCCTGTTTTGAAGCAAGAACTGTTTAGCGATGGATTTGGAATGTTTGCGAAGACATTTGAGGGTACACCAAAAAGGAAGCGGGAAGGTGAACTCTGTAAGAACTGGGAGTCGACAGGCGCACACTCTAGAGCTGTTCTAAGAAGGGCAGGAAGGGGCGTTCACGACGCGGGCAAGGTAAAAATCGCGGGCACAGCGCAAGTGTGCCGATTGACTCAACAGCGTAGCCTTCTGCTGTCCATGACGCCGGACATCGACACTGAGCACTGCCCTTCTTCTTTTGTTATCCGCAGGTAAAAGAACAATTCCATGAAGATGTGTGGGTGTGTGTGTGCGTGGGGGGGGGGGGGGGAGGCACATGCGATGGATGAAATTCCTGAGTGGTCGATTTCTAATGCGCTTGCTTTCGATTTCTGCAGGATTTTGTTGCTCCACGGAGGTATACAAGTGCATCGTGAGGCTACGAAGTGTTCGATGGACCGGCAGTGTGACCACGACTTGAGAGGACCATGTGAATAGGCACAGGAAGACGTGTCACCTCAACGGGGATCGACCATCGGCTTCTCGTGGATGTGGCTGCCTGTGATGTGTTCGGGTGCACGCGCCTGGCACGTGGGACACTTCAGGCATTGGATGTTGTTTAGGTCACACCTTGAGGGCAGTCAAGACTGGCCCGTTTGTCAGAATAATATAATAATTGGTTTTTTGGGGAAAGGAAATGGCGCAGTATCTGTCTCATATATCGTTGGAAACCTGAACCGCGCCGTAAGGGAAGGGATAAAGGAGGGAGTGAAAGAAAAAAGGAAGAAGAGGTGCCGTAGTGGAGGGCTCCGGAATAATTTCGACCACCTGGGGATCTTTAACGTGCACTGACATCGCACAGCACACGGGCGCCTTAGCGTTTTTCTTCCATAAAAACGCAGCCGCCGCGGTCGGGTTCGAACACGGGAACTCCGGATCAGTAGTCGAGCGCCCTAACCACTGAGCCACCGCGGCGGGGCTTGTCAGAATGGCCACGTTCAAGAATCTGGGCAAAAGAGGACGTGAGTTAGGCAAAGCTCGCTAAGGATATGTAAGTCTTAGCGTGATACCCCATGCCTATAGAGAATGGTGTACTCTAGCAACGTGTACTTTTCAATTTTCAAGTGTTGACATTCGCCTGCGAGTTCTCCATGACCTGCTGATGGAACCAGAATTGCATTCTTTCATTCGACGGACACATCCCTCGGCAAGACCTGGGGAGCAGGAAGACGACCTTGGACGGCTTTCTTGACATCGTCCTCGAGGCAAAGATCAAGCGCTTAGTTTAGCCTGTCGCCTTACTTTGGCTGAGGGGCTAGACGCGAGTACCGAGACCCGTATCACTTCGGTTTAATAAGCTCATTCTAACCTTAACAACAATTCTGCCTACATTTCGTCATTTTTGTTCAACATGACGGCGCTACGAAGGTCTGCAGGCACAGGGACATAATATAGATTGAGGCATAAAAATGAACAAGAAGAACAAGCCTCTCCCGCACCACTAATGTATCGTGGGTATAATCTCAATTGTAAAATAAAAGATGCGGCCCTTGGGCAAATGGGATTTTACAACCCAAAGTTGGAAAGAAATCAATGTGGTAAATGCTGCTATAGCGACCCACAGCCGGGGGAGACTCCCCTGATCTCCCCTGGGACGTAGCCGTGAAGGTGGGCTGTATGGATAGGATCTATGGTTGTCAGGAAATTGGTTATGGGAAATGGGATGGGAACTGGGAGAGCGAGTTGTTTGCTCGGATTCTTAGAATTTGTCTTGACTCCATTACTGGCCTGTCTGACCACGACAGGGAGGGAGTCAAGACTGGCCAATGGTGCTGACCCCACTCACGGGGTGGCCGGCCACTCACCAGAAGCAAAAGGCTCTGACCGCAGGAGAGAGGAGAACCTAACACGGGGTTAGCTACCTGGGGCCCCTCCACGACACCTGGCTCCACAGCCCGTTCCGACCGAAGACCAGGTCGTCGGTTATTCCGACTCGCAGGGGTGTTCCCAACCTACTAGGTACTAGCCGTCGAGCGCATTTAGTGGTTTTTCAAATCAATCTCATCTGTCTTATTGCTTGCTGTGTGCTCACCAAACGGTGCTCTTTTCAAATTTTTCTGAACGAGGGCTGTCTACCGCCGTCTTGCCTTTCGTGCATCCACACCTCTGAGACCGTCGGAGTCCTTGGGACAAACCAGGTGTACGAAAAAACGGATACATTTAGCAACGGACAATAACAGCAACATCCTCTTCTCCGTCCTTGGGGCAGAATCCCAATGTCTGTTTCGGTTTCCTGGTTATTGACCTCTTTAGATTCTACTACTTGGTATTTCTGTCACTGCTTCGCTTCTTGAAGACTTCTGGCCTGCACGATAGGCTATGAGTCTGCCGAACGATGTGACTTTGCATAGTGACTTCAATTTCCTACTACTCTCTTTTCTCCTTCATATTTTTCTCCCCTCACCCCTTTCCCCCCGTGCAGGGTAGCAAACCGGTTATTCTTCATGTTAACCTCCCTGCTTTTCCTCCTCCTCCTCCTCCTCCTACTCCTCCTCCTCCTCCTCCTCCTCCTCCTCCTCCTCCTCCTCCTCCTCAGTTTTCTGTGCCACAGCGAGAGGACTCAAAGGAGGGTGATGTGATTATGAACTCCCAATGCTGAAAAAGCTCTCGTAGTTGGCGTTAAAGAAAACAGTTTTATTGAAAAAATATCACAATATATTGAAAAAATGATCAAGAAACAGAACGTAACAGGTGGAAATGTAGTATGAAGGTGACTGAGAGAGCACTAAAGCACGGAGGAATCCTGAGAGCTATAACGGAAAAAACTCCACTCTATGGCATCGACAAACAAAGAAGAAACCGAAAGACAGGAACGTGGATTGCATATCAAACGCTAACACACGCAGGAGAGTCTGCCATTGCCACTAAGTGGGAGTAGGCATTTGTAAACGCCACTGCCAGCCACAGGCGACACAACAGCGTAGCATCGCAGCGGGAGGGGCCGGACGGTGGACTGAGTCGAAGTAAGGGATCGAGGCGGTTAGTTAAAGCATTGCGAAAGTGCTAATACAGCGGCGCAGTCGGTTATGTAAATTATATTTCCTTTAGACAAGTCCGCAGAACGAGCGATCGCCAATGGTCTTTGGTACGAGCCAACAGGACTAGCTTTACGGGAATCATCGTTCGGGACGCGAAGCATGGTGCTACGGGACCAACCAATAGCGCAGAGCGTACGGGGAGGGTTGCGGTGTAGATATGAAGAAGCGGAAATAAAAAAAAATGGTAGGGTTTTAGCGTAGTTCAACCGAGTAGGACGCGCAAAAGCACTTCAGGCAGCTCCGCCTCAAAGGCAACCGAATGCAAGATCAAGGTCAAAGTTCAAGGTCAAGGGTCAAAGCAAAGGTCAAAGGTTAAGGCTTCACACATACCCCGGGTTTTGCAGCTTTGCGAGTGGAGTAGAGCTTTCGCACTAAGACGGACAGAATGTGCGACGAAATAATAATAATAATAATAATAATAATTGGTTTTGGAGGGAAAGGAAATGGCGCAGTATCTGTCTCATATATCGTTGGACACCTGAACCGCGCCGTAAGGGAAGGTATACAGGAGGGAGTGAAAGAAGAAAGGAAGAAGAGGTGCCGTAGTGGAGGGCTCCGGAATAATTTCGACCACCTGGGGATCTTTAACGTGCACTGACATCGCACAGCACACGGGCGCCTTAGCGTTTTTCCTCCATAAAAACGCAGCCGCCGCGGTCGGGTTCGAACCCGGGAACTCCGGATCAGTAGCCGAGCGCGAGAGCAGGTGTAGGTAGAGGAAGAAATGGACTGGGGCAGGGTATTTAATGCGAAGGCAAGATAACCGCTGGTCCTTGAGGGTAACGGAGTGCATTCCAAGAGAAGGCAAGCGTAGCAGGGAGCGGCAGAATGTTAGATGGGCGGATGAGATTAAGAAGTTTGCAGGCATAGGGTGGCGGCAAATGTGAAGGGACAGGGTCAATTGGAGATACGTGGGAGAGGCCTTTGCCCTGCAGCAATGGGCGTAGTCAGGCTGGCGATGATGATCTTGCATAGATGTAAGAAGACACTGGACCCGACGTAACGTAGCGGTGACGTACGGCAGTAACATCAGAAGACACGCAAGCAGGCTTACGTCAAAACTCGAAGTCTTGCCATTCATTTAGTTGAGCTTGAGACCATCAAAAAAAGAAAAGAAAAAGGAAGTTCAGCCGTGGACACGTGCTCTCGGAAGTCGGTGAATGGCGTGGCGCGAAAGCTGCACGCAAGCGAAACCGTGCGAGGAAACTCACGGGCTGCGCAGTGGTACAACGCTGATGACGAATGGTAATCACGGTCGCTGCTCAATTGAGTGCGGCGCGCATGCAGCTGGCGTGCCCAAATGTCATACGGTATCGCCGCCGCTTGCGTGCTAGCCGAGCGAAATACGTCCGGTGCGTTATATATGCGTGTAGTGTGTGACACGGGGCGGTGGTCTATAGCGGAGCCGGCCGTCGGCTCGAGTGGACAGGAACCGTGCAATTATTTGCCGTCCCCGGAGTCCCGTTAGGGGGCGCTCAGCATGCTGTATATGCGTGCACGTGTGCCGCGTCTGTGTGCGCGCGCATATCTTTTCGCACTCTGCAGATCCTCGCCGCCGACGCTTCTGTGCGCTCAAGTCGTCGGCACTCGCTTCCGCGTCGACGGCAAACCCACCTCCTCTCCCTCCCCCTTCTTTGCCCCGCCCCTTCGCCGCTTCTTGTCGGCGCACCCTTTGTTGTGTCGTCTCCCCCCCGTCGGCCGAACGTCCGTCGTCCCTCCAAGGTCAACCGTGGAGGGGTTCTTTTCTTTTACCCCATTTCCTTCTCCATCGGACGAGTTACAATAGTGTCGCGCGGGTTACCCGTCTCTGTAATCGCTAAAAATTGCCCCGCGCGTTAGCCATTGCGCTAACGCAATTTGAGTGACCGGTGCGAAAGGCTCGTGACAGCCGGAGTGTTTCTCAACTGGGGGCAGGGCGCGAGATAACCGTTCCGCCCTCCCATCAGCCACGTTATTATCAGATAAGGCCGCTTATTAGATAACGAAGGCGTCTGGCGTGCGTTCACATCGACGACACTGCGGCGACGCAGCCATGATTTCGCCGGACGTGCCATCTACAGCTTTCGCTGTAAAGTTATGCGTAGCTGCTGAAATTATCCGTGTCCGTTTGATTCAGACTGAAGTCGCCGTGCTACAATGCGTGGGTCACTTAATGTATCAAGATCTGCGCTACTGCAGCATCGCAGCATATATATATATATATATATATATATATATATATATATATATATATATATATATATATATATATATATATATATATATATATATATATATATATATATATATATATATATATATTATTGCAAGAAACTTCACAAATTGTTCAATGTACTGAGAAGAATTCAGCAAGCGGTAACAACAGGGACCAAAATAAAACAAATACTAGATACGAACACAGACCATCCATGTACCGATGCTCAACAGGGCGACATCAAGTGAACGGTGACAATTATTCCAATTAACTTGCTTGTTCACTAAGCAAGAAACGCTTCATGGACACGAAAAAATTGCGTGCTGCTTTCACCTCTGTTGGTATGGAGCCGCCGCGGTGGCTGAGTGGTTATGGCGCCCGGCTGCTGGCTTCAAAGACGCGGGTTCGATCCCGGCCGCGGCGGTCGAATTTCGATGGAGGCGAAATTCTAGAGGCCCGTGTGCTGTGCGATGTCAATACGTTAAAGAACCCCAGGTGGTCGAAATTTCCGGAGCCCTTCACTACGGCGTCCCTCTTAGCCTGAGTCGCTTTGGGACGTTAAACCTCCATAAACCAAACCAATCTGTTGGTATGGAATTCCAAATAAGAGCACCTTGAAGCTGTATCGGCCTCCAACCGTTAGCATTTCTGGCAGTTGGTAAGTTGAATCAGTTGTTCACCGCAGCACTTTTACAGCATGCAGGTTATCTCCTCCTTATTTCAGCTTGGACGTTAATCGATCCCCTTACGTTCTCTAATCCACTCCAGACTCCTGTTCATTCTTCTCAAATTCACGTTCTGAAATTATCTTCCTCGAAATAAGTGAACAATGGTGTAGCCGCTCTCTCGTGTATAATCTGTATACTGGTAATATACCTGGCGTTTCTCATAAGATGTTGTGATGACCCCCATAATGCGCAGGTCCACACGGGACGGAGAGGCAAAGAGACACCGTATGGCTCAGTTTAAACAAACAGATATATTCAATAATTATACATGATTAAGATTCAGAGGCTGGGGCGTCCGAGCTTACGTGCCGACGACTTCATGGGGGCGATGGAGTGGCTCCGGAGTTGGGCTCGAGCGGTTGCTGGCAGAAGCTGCACGCCGTCGGGCTTCGGCGCTGAAGGCCCTCTTGGCGAACGATGTCGTCCTGAGCGTCCCCCTTCCGTACTGCTTCTCGATTTTTATATCCTCTTCTCCACACTCCCTAGGGTGAGGACGCCCACGCCGGAGGGGAAGGAGGGGGGGCTAGGGCTTTCACTTGGGCGCACAAACATACCACCGCACATATTGTCTCGCCCCCCTCACGTGTTGAGTCCGAGGGAAAGAATGTTGTCTTCGAGGTAGCGCATAGCGTCGGCTGTGGTAAGGCGCGCTCTGACCCGCTGACAGTTCCCGCGGGTCACCGGCCTCCATTCTCCATCCATCAACTGACACTCGCTCCTCAAGGTAAGGCGCGCTCTGGCCCGCTGACAGTTCCCTTGTCCTGGAATGTGCTCGCGAGGGCCGCCCCTGGAACCGCCACGCCAATTGGGGAGGATAAGCCCGTTTCCCCGCGGCGGCGGCGGCGGGTCCGGTTGGGTCCGGTTGGGCTAAACCCCTTCGTTCTGGTCGTCACTCAAAGAGCATGGCTGGGTAATTGATGATGCCTGTCATCTGGGTCTCCGTCTACGCCGCGCCGTCGAACGTGGAACCTCGTAGCACACACAAGGAATGTACCTCGTAGCACACACAAGGAATGTACCTCGTAGCACACACAAGAAATGTACCTCGTAGCACACAAGGAATGTCACAATGTTCCGCTATTTTTAAAATAGTCTTTTTTGTGTTAGAAGAGCGCTTTTTTCGGCATAGCATTGTCAGCGGTGTAGCGCATCAAAATACCACTAAGATTTGTCAACTAGTAGGCTGGTTAACTAATATTGAGTAGCCAGCTTTTAAACTATTACTGTTAGTCACCCCATTTTTTTGGCAGAGGTGTGGAGCCTATACCTCCAAATGCATGCTTTTGAGAAGCTTGCAGGCAAAGCAAACCCTCCAGTGCGAAGGACTCGTCGAAGTAGCCAAATTTTGGGTGGCCACAGCTTCGAGGGTAACTGCTCTTAGAAATTCTAAAAACTGATGTATATACTACGTACGGTGGGCTACATTCCTCTGAATAATTAAGTAGACTAGCAATAATAGTTAAAAAGTTAACTATTTACTATTAGTTAATCAGCCTTTTAGGACGGCTTAGCTGCGCTCTGATGCGCTCCACCGCTCACAGTGCTGTGCCGAAAAAAGCGCTCTCCTAATACAAACTTTCTTAAAAATTGCAAAACATCTTAGGTGAAGCGCCCGGTACTAGAGTATGAAGGGATAATAATAATAATAATAATAATAATAATAATAATAATAATAATAATAATAATAATAATAATAATAATAATAATAATAATTAATAATTGGTTTTGGGGGAAAGGAAATGGCGCAGTATCTGTCTCATATATCGTTGGACACCTGAACCGCGCCGTAAGGGAGGGGACAAGGGAGGGAGTGAAAGAGGAAAGGAAGAAGGTGCCCTAGTGGAGGGCTCCGGAATAATTTCGACCACCTGGGGATCTTTAACGTGCACTGACATCGCACAGCACACGGGCGCCTTAGCGTTTTTCCTCCACGAAAACGCAGCCGCCGCAGTCGGGTTCGAACCCGGGAACTCCAGATCAGTAGTCGAGCGCCCTAACCACTGAGCCACCGCGGCGGGTCGATATTGGAAGCGTATTCTGAGATACAAAGTTCGCAGTATGTTTCGCACAGGACAAGCATAACATAGTCTGTCAAGCATCTTTGCTTTCAGCACTGCTAATTGTACTCACTGCACCGCGAGAAGATATCACATTGAATTGAAACATCACTGAAACAAACACACAGCAAAGCCGCCTTCTTACGTACTCTGCAACCCCTTTGACGCCATCTAACCGTGCTCCGACGAGGTGCTCCGGTGTCAAGAGGAACACGCACGCAGACTCAACGGAAGCCTTAAATATCTGCATTTCTCACACGTCCCCTGAGGAGGGGTTAAAATAACAAAGAACAGTTGTCACAGAGGGCAGAACGCTCACTGTTCTTATTACGCCCCTTTTTCTCTGTTTCTCCCTCAAGGTGCAAATCTTGAACAGGCCGTGACGCCCTCTTAATTGTTTTAATCCATCGGCACGAAACGAATAATACGCGTGGCGATGAAGCCGTATTCTTCTAAACAGGTTTAGGCCCAGCTTTCCGCAGCCCGATTTGTTGATCAAACACGGCTCACTATTTGCAGACAGGCCGCCGCGCCAACGGCACAACGTACTCGAATCTACTAGCCGGCCAAACAACCACCGCTTCCTGTTCTTGTGCGGTAAGAATAGAAAGAAAAAAAAAATCACGGTTCCCGCCACGAAATGTGGGCGGTGGTCTGCACGATCACCTATCCCATCGTGCCGCCGTCTAACGGGACGCCGCGAGCACCAAGCCCGTGCAAACGAGACAAAGCCAAAGACAAAACCAAAGCCTGCCTGCCTGCCAAGCTCGGAAGTATGCACGCGCCTACTACCGCGCGTCCTGCAGCCTCATTTTTCCTCACGTAACGCAACTCCCAAAGGCTTGCGTCCGCCGCCGACTTCTGTCTCGTCGTACTCCCTAAACACACAGACAGCACACACGCACGCACACTGCTGCGTGCTTATGCGCACGCACACAGAAGCGCACTCGGGCGCACGCACACATGCGCACGCCGCGCGCGGAGAGATATATGCGCACTGGTGCTTCCACCATTTCAGTCACGCGTAGCAAATTGGGACAGCGCAGTCTCCCGTTAGGCGGCGTGTAATCAGGCGAGCGTATGCAGTAATGACCGGGGCGCGTATTCAATTACGCTTGTTGCGGCCCGCGTAAGCTTTGCCCCGCTCTCCCCGAGCAAGACAATGTGCTCACGCTTTAAGCCGCCCCCCCCCCCCTCCCCCTGCAACACTACTGCGCTGACACTATAGGTAGAGAAGCTACACTGGCGATGTTGTTGCTGCTGGAGGGTTGCTTGTACTGTGCGGAGAGTACACAAGAAGGAACACGACGCCCTGTCCAGTTATGCCTGCGCCAACTCACGACGCAGTGCTGATCGATGCCAGGGTCGTGCCTTGCTGGCGGCCGAAATAGATTCGGCAACGAGTACGCATTCGACGTTGACTCCTCGGTCCCCCTCTGCAACAACACCTGCCGTGCTTGCTGTATTATGTTACACACCTCCCTCGGAGTGTGTGGGCACTGCACGTTTATGCGGAGCAAAGTGAGACGCAGTATAGTGGCCGCCAATTAGACTGCGCGTGCTGCAGCCTAAGAGGTGTATGTTTGCGTTTAGTGCCGTTACCCACGAAAGACAAATATGAACCTGTGGCAGCGTTCTCCTGGGTGGCCTGCTCCTCTAGACGTTATGCACGTCATGCTCTTGCATACTCTCTCTCTCTCTCTCTCTCTCTCTCTCATATATATATATATATATATATATATATATATATATATATATATATATATATATATATATATATATATATATATATATATATACATATATATATATATATATATATATATATATATATATATATATATATATATATATATATATATATATACACACATTCATACAGGAAGGAGGCCAACATTCACCGAAAGCATGGTGCACAAGGGAATGTTTCTATTTTTTTAAATTTGTTGTGCTGATCTGTGGCAGAATAATACTTAAATTAATCTGTCGCTTACAGAAAAATTCCTTATAAAGCAGCGTGTTTATAAATCAGCATCTGTTTGCCAAACGAGCCCATTTCCTTTACCTTGTCTGCTATATATATATATATATATATATATATATATATATATATATATATATATATATATATATATATATATATATGCATGGGCGCGTGTTCTTATAGCATGGGACTTGACACACAGAAGGCTTAATATATATATATATATATATATATATATATATATATATATATATATATATATATATATATATATATATATATATATATATATATATATATATATATATATATATATATATATATATATATATATATATATATATATATATATATATATATATATAACAAACGACCTACCATCCCGTGTCGCTAGTCACACGCACCATGGCACGATGTGCTGGCGACTCTCGAAAGGTATATCACCATTCTCCCACGCTCTCAGGTTTCTTTTGTTCGATAAAGGTGGGCTCGCAACTACGATTTTACTTGTGGCTTTACTCTTGGCTCGTCAGTGACCGAGTGCGCTGTGCCGTGTCACCGTGGGGCAGTTGCCTCCAGCGCCACTGCCTCCAGGATGCGTCCGCTGCGATAGCGTCTCAACGAGACCACGCAAAGCAGCCTCGGAGTTTCGCTCTGTCCATCCTTTAGGCGACCCTGCACCCATAATTCTACGCCCCCGGGAGCTAACTCAGCGTACGGAAAGCCCCTGTATTTTTATCTCCTCGAAAAAGACGTCTCATTCAATAACCGCCCACAGTTGGAGTGCATGCAGAGGCCGTGCACAGGTGGTGTATACACCGTGCGGTCGCGGTCAAGGGACGGCGCGGGACACGTCCCACATCCAATAACGACCCGCAAGCGGTAAAGAGAAATGACGAGATGGGAAATCGCAGAGATTAGAGGCGGACCAAATGGGGAGAGAGGGGGGAGAGAGGGGGGAAGATGCGGGCTGGGAGACGATTAGCGCCGGCGTCGGCTGATGCATGGGGTCTTGCTCGCGTTGCAGGATGGCCTCCGCGCTATACAGCAACGACCCCGTGTGTATCTATATAATCTCACTCGGAGAGAACAGTGCCCCTGCCTTGCGCGCGATGGGCTCTCGGTTTCTGCCCGTTTTTCACTCGCCTCGGTGGCTGCATCAGATTCGAACTTGCCACTGACCCTTCTCCTGCCTCCAATCCCCTCCACCGTCTGAGTCTCGCTCTTTACAGGCTTGGTCCCTTGCTGCTCCTGCTCCTCGGACCGTCGGGTGAGTGGTGATGAAGGAAAGGCGAGCAGAAAATTCCAGGGCTTAGAAAATGGAACGATGAGCTTTACGGAGACTTTTGGGGCCGACCTGGGTTGCGCTGCGCTTGCCCAGCGAGGAAAGCTCACTTTTCATTGTACTAAACAGAGTCGACTCGCGTCCAATCTAAGCCTAGTAGGCTGGCTTTGTACCAAAGGCATGACACGTGGCAGGGATAAGCGGTAGCACGGGACAGTTTGTGCCAGACGTAGGTTTCGTTCTTCAGATACTTCTTTCGCGTGAAGTTTATATCGAATAGGGCGTGGGGCCCATATGAACTTCATGGCATGGGAGCAGACCTTGTTAGCGGGCTACTTCCGGGTCTGGGTGATAGATTCGTCGGGATGCTAAGACTGAATTCTTGCTTATGAGCTACACATTGCAGCGGGTGTTATACCCCTGTCACACGGGCACTCTAAAGGCACTTTGAACTAATGCTCCTTTACGCTCCCAAAGGAGCACTACTTCAAGGGAGTTCGTCCGTGCTACACGGTCGCGGAACGACCTTCGCAAGAAGTTTTTAGCGCCCTCATCGGCGAAAAGCGTTATTAAAATTGCAAACCTCACTGCACATGTAAATACAGAAATGTCACATTTTTTGGTAAATTAGTTTTATAACCGTATTATGTTAAAGCAACAAACAACATGGCCGACATGGCGGCATATTTACCGTGGCTACCGTGACGCTCGTATATCTGGAACGAGAGTATGGCGTGGTGAGAGTGCCACAAAACAAATGACCATCTTATATTTTAAAACACCACTAATCTTATGAAGTGAATTTATAAAATGAAAATTGAACGTTTCTTTTCTCAATTTATTTATGCTGTTAACTCGCTGGGAGAGAGAGAACTCCCTTGAAGCCTCAAAGGACGAACTCGAGCTGCCTTGTTTCGAAGCTCCTTTGAGCTAGGTGTCCTTTGGCGCGTCCGTGTGGCAGCGCGCGTTCGTCCTTAGAGTAATGGAGCATTAGTTCAAAGTACCTTTACAGCGTGCGTGTGACAGGGGTATTAGACACAGTCTGAATGGGGCTGAAATTCTATACGGACAGTTGGAATGCTTTGATTTGACACTGAAGTAAATTTCATTTACGGATGTATATTTGAGAAAAAGCTGCAGAAGAGGGGATAGGAACTCTAATCTGCTCTCCAGACCTTTCGTTTTTTAGGCGTGGTTGGTGAAGCCAGGGGCCGATTTATGGGAAGCTCTTGAAGTGGGTATTGGGGAGGAGGCGGTTCTATTTTCTCAGTACATCGGAGTCTTTTTAGTGGAATGAAATGAGGGCCAGCGTGATGCGATCAAAACCGTCTTTTTACATGGGACGCCTAAATCAGCTTTGGAGCGGTTCATTCATCATGTCATTCGGAATTTCGTCTGTTGAAGTGCCTTTGAAACAGTAATGCAGTTCGGCCTTAGCGCGTCGCGTTTTTCGCCGTTCAGGAGACAGCAGATCGAAGCTCGGTCTTTAAAAACAGTAGCTCACTTTTAAAAAATCCGAGTGAGGAACTTTCTCCGGTTCTGACGGTCCTAACCGAAAGCTCCAGGGTCAATTTGCTGCCAGAATGTAAAGTTGAGCGTGGGGCCCCAGCGATCGGAAACGTGGTGAACAGGAAGGGGTCGCTCCCCAAGATGTGTCACCTATCTTCATCTGGTTTTAGATTGGTTTTAGATTAATTTTATCTTTAGCCGTGCTTTGCAGTCATAACGTCAAAATATCTGGCTTTTTTTTTCTTCGTCAGTCAGTTTAAACCGTATTTTGTAATTTCTGCATGAAGCCGATACCAACAATATCAGGCCCGTCACCTTCGCGTATTTCCTTACTTAGCAATCCACTTCATACTTCTGACGCCTTCGTACGGCGTTGCTCTTCAAGGCAGCAACATCCGGCATGTACTCATTAACATGCCTTGCCCGCGGATAGCGCCAAATTTTGACGTGTTGTCGTATTGGGCTCATCTGCACATTGTTCTGGTTTAAGATTTGTTTTAATCCCCGGTTTCACTTCCACACCGTAGTCTTCCGAGAATGGCCTTAAGATTCAATGCCCTACATTTTCTCATGACCCTCAGTTGTCTCGAATTTCTAGGCGCAGGGGTCATACTTCAGTCGACGCGATTTAAATGCATCGGGCAACAGCAAACAAGTTATCTCCCAGTCTACCACGTGTCCTGAAACCATTGTGCAATTCCCCTAATAACCCACACTCTTCGGCCCTACCCTGCATTTGGTCCCTGACTCCTTGCATTGTTGTTCCATGCAACGCTGACCTTACCGTCAAAAAGAGTTGATGCTATCTTCCTTTGCTGCTACGCAGCGCCACCGTGCGTTGGTGACCACCACTACAAAGGAAAGACGAAACGAAACCTTTCGAGGGCGGCCTTAGCTGACACCATAATTTAGGTTTCTCTCGCGCCCAACGGTTCAGGTCCAGAGCGTGTATGCAAACTCACGAGGCTTAACAATCTCGACCGGACGCTTCACCACCCAGAAAATTATGCCACGAGTCGCACAAAGCAAGAAGAACGAATTCCTGTTTGCCAAGAGCTGAACTGTAGTTGCGTCCATCTTTACTCCTTGATTTTTCGTAAGCATCTGCCTGACTGGCCTCCTCCTCACTGACGCAATCAGGAAGCAGAGGGCCTTTGTGTGCCATTCCGATGTGCACCGTCTCTTACAAACATATGCGCCGCTCCTGACGTCATCACCCCCTAGTTTTGTTTTCTCGCGTTAGAGGGCGGGGTAAACGGAATAGAGAGAGAGAGAAAAAAAAAACGAAAGATGATTGCCGAGCAGACGAGAGTTATAGCGGAGGAAGCGCAGACGACAACTTACGCTGGGGCAAACATGGCGGCGCCGTCTGCGGGAGGTGTCGTCTGCTCACTTATTACCCCCAGCAGAAGACTCGCGTTCATTTTCCTCTATCTGTTTTCTTCCTTCCTCGTGACGTGCAGTTTTTTTATTCTTTCCTTCTTCCGGTTCTTCCAGGGGGCCCGCGCTTTTTGGCCGCCTGATTTCGACGGCATTTCCAATTCCCCAAAGGCATCATCCACGGATCGCTTCCGAGGGTTGCTGGAAATCACGCTTCCTTGGCAAATAACAGGTCTCCCCCGTTCGACAGCCGCGAAACACGCAGAGCTCGGTCAAATACATATAAACATATATAAGACAGCGCGCCGCGATAGTTAGTCGGGGCCCCAGTGTCCAGACCTTCTTCCAGTCAGCCGTGACCTTCGATACATCTTGGGTTGCGGCACGTATGGTTGATTACGGGGATGGTGGCATTTCCAGTGTTTGCGCCCGGTGGCGGGCGTTGACTCCAAGCCGTAATTTTGCGAGCTGACCTTCATTTGTCACTGCGGCGTTTGTTGAGACCGTCTAGGAGCATTCCTCGCGAGGTTACGGTAGAAGATAAAACAGAAGATGAGGGGAGAAGGCACACGAAAAGCTGTTAAGGCGCAAATGGAATGCAAGCTGTGCCGGTTAAAAAAAAAAAAACTCTCCGAGTAGGCTAGCTTATAATTGCTTTTACTGAGGGAGGCATTTTGCTCTACGGTCGCTGAGGTAAATACTGAAAGGAAAAGAAGCGAGAATACGAAGAGAGCGCTGGTGAGACATGGTACAGTTCTCAAGGAAGAAGCAGCTTGGTCGTGTGAGACGAATGACCCTAGCTCTCTTGGGAAAAAAAGACAAAGGAACACATGGTGGTGTAGGAGAGTTAATCTGTCATCAGCTGTGTCTCATGACGGAGTAGGGGCAGTTGTAATTTTGACGGGGCCCGCTAACGGTACCGCACGCGCTTTCATAGCGGTCCTTATTTAGGTGTCTTTCCAAAGGCCGTTGGCCGGCCTTTTTAGGTCTTGTGCCACCTCGGCGTGTTCCTCTAAGAACACCCGGTGCGATACACGAGAGCTGTGTGGGTATACATACGCTCAAAACACCGCGAAAGGCCGCACCTCACAACCTAGTTACCAATCCGACCGCCAGGCGCCGCCACTCCAGGCGCCGACCGTGCTGAAAGCAGAGATAAGAGCGAAGACTGGAGGACCGTTAGTAAAGAAGAGACGGGCACCGACACGGCCTTCGCGCCGGTAAGAAAGCGACCTTTTCTTTTATCTCTATTAGGAATCTCAATTAGTCGACTTGTCCAAGCATGCCAGCTTGCGATAACGGCGCTTTCGCCTTCCACCGACCGCTCTGGCAACAATGAGCGCTCGCGCGCTGTCCCCTCCGTTCAGGGAGTCCATTTTTCAAAAGCAATTACCCGGCATAAGGCGGCACCACACCTCGTCCGTTGCAGACGACTGCTTTTTCGAAGCGCAGACGAAACGCCTCCTTAGGCTAAATTTCTTTTCTTCTGTGTCGCGAGAGTTTTCTTCAGACGACTTCGCATCTGGCGTCGGGTAGCAGACGCCCGCCTTTTTGTTTTTTGTATCTAGCATCTGAGATGAGACGGCATGCCGCACGCTTCGCTTTGTGCCATGTTTGCTTCACTTTGCACTTCGGACCGAGAAGCACGAACGAAGATGGGGGGGGGGGGGGGGGTGAAGAAAAACTTGCCGCGCACCGCTGCCGTTTTCACTATCCTGGCGTCTCTCGGTTGCGTGCATGCGGCTCGCAACTGGGTTGCTGCTTTTGCGGGAAACAATTCGCGTTTGTTATCCGGTGCGCTCCTAATGAAGTTATTTGTGTGCAGTTGCGCGCATCTCGCGCCGCGTGCGGCCAAGTGGATTAGGCTGGGCTGCTCTTCACGAGGCCGTGCGCGCGCACGCGGCCTGCTCACGCACGAATGATTCCGACGAGCTTTGGCGTGAAGATGCGGTGAAAACGGCGAGAACTTGCTGCAGCGTATTCTGCTTTACCGGGAAGCGGGAAGGAGTGAATCTGGAAACTGGAAGATTAAAGAGGTAGCATAGCCCCGCTACTCGCGTGCGCTTTGGTCGGATGGCGCTCAAGATCATTCATTATGATAAGACGCTGACAGATGCCTCTTCGGTCTTGCCGAGTGAGCTAAATGTGAAGCGATGAATGGAGAGAAAGGCTGTGTACACTGGCTGCGGGCGCAGGACCTAGTATGCTAGGCTGAACAGGCGATCTTAAGCGCGGTACGGCCTTAAAAAAAGTAAAATTACTTAGAGGGGGCCTAAAAAAAAAGAACTTCCTGGATTTCAGGCGCTATAGCGATTTCACGTTATTTTTCTGTCACTTCTCCAAACGCGGCAGTGCAGCACAGGAGTCTGGGCACGCTACAGGTATGCTGGGCATCGCACCTACCACACGAGCGCAAAATAAAGACTGTGGTCTCAACTGGAACAATTTGTTTTCGCAACGTTTCGAAGAACGTGATCATCTGCTGCACGGAAAACACGCACACTGAGAACAACTACACTTATAGCACCTCTAGATACTGTAGGTTTGCTGTAAAGCAAAGATGAGTGCATTTTTAACTGAGACGAATCGCCTTGACAGCGCTCCTAAAATGCTGCAGGTGTGCTGCGCATCACACTTGCATGCATTAAAGAAAACGCCATTTGCATTCTTAACAGACGTGGGGGAGAGCAAAGTTTGATCAGAGGGCAAGAGGAGAGGTCGGGCGGCGAATAGCATGACTATCGCTTGCTAAGAAACGCGAGGAAAGGGAAGGAAAGGAGGAGGCATAGTGGACATGGAAGGGAGTGGAACTGATGACAGCGGTTCCAGGATGCTGCGCGTTTACTGCAAATCACAACCACGGGCGTCAATCCAAGAACAAAGACGATTCTGAAGTGACAAGATTCGCCTTGGCAGCACTTTTAAGGCGCTGTAAGTTTGGTGCCAATCGCATAATACATGATTAAATGCAAACCAGATATTTTAATTCGTTTAGCGTAGACTGTTGGGCTAGTTTGCGGACTTTTGCACAATGAATTGTGTTTCCAGCAAGAAAAGCACACGGACAGAGGAGGAGTGGACTCCACGGACGCCGGTGGTGTCGACTCTTCTTCTGTCCGTGTGCTTTTCGCGGTAGAAATCTGATTCAGAGTACATTTGCATTCATACCTGACACTAACTGCTGACAGCGCTTCCCAGATGCTGAAGGTTGGCTGCACATCACATCTACGTGCATAAATGCGAGACAAAGATTTGTACATTCTTGAACGACATGAACTGCTAACAGCGATTCCTAGATGCTGCAGGTTTATGGCAAAACGAGCCTGCGCTATTTAATGCAAAACAAAAACACGTGCAATGTGAAACGACAAGAAATGCCTTGACATCGCTTATACGGTGGAGTATTTGCTGCACATCACATCTGCATGCAATAATCCAAGCCAAAGATGCTTGCATTCGTATCTGACACTTACTGCTAGACGGCGCGTCCCATATTCTGAAAGTATGCTACACATTACACGCACATGTATGAAGTAGAAACAGACTTTTGCATTCTTGACTGACACGAGCTGCTAACGGTGCTTCCTTGATGCTTCAGGTTTACGGCAAGTCACACCTGCATTCATTAAAAGATAAAAAGACACGTGCATTCTGAACTTACAAGAATTGCCTTCACATCACCTCTAAGGTGCTGTAGGTTTACTGTACACCATATCTACATGCATTAATGCAAACCAGACATTTGGATTTTTATCTGACACGAACTGCTGACAATACTTCCCAGATGCTGAAGGCTTGGTACACATCCCATCTACATCCATCAAAGCCAAACAAAGATTTGCATTTTTGATTGACATGAACTGATAACAGCGCTTCCAAGATGCTGGGGGTTTGTGGAAAATCTCGCCCATATTCATAGCGCTATACAAAGACCCTTGCATGCTGAAGTTACAAGAAATGCTTTGACATCACCTCTAAGACGCTGTAGGTTTCCTGCACATCACCCTTACACGCAGTAATGCAAAACATGCATTTGTGTTTGTATCTGACACGAACACCTGAGAGCGCTTGCGAGATGATACAGGTTTGCTGCATATAACATCTACATTAATTGATGCAAAATAAAAGTATTCGCATCCTTAACTGAGACGAGGTGTTAAAGGCTCTTCCAAGATGCTGCAGGTTAGCTGATTGACTGCGAATCAGAACTAATTGCATTATCTTTAAAAAAAGAATCTCGTGCATCCTGAAGTGACAAGCTTTGTCCTGACTCCTGAGATCACTTCGAAGATGCTCCACCTTTGCTGCACATTAGACCTACATGCATTGTTGCATACCAAACACATTTACATTTGTATCTTGCACAAACTGCTGACAGAGCTCCCAAAATGCTACAAGTTTGCAGTAAATCAAATTTACTTGCATTAATCCAAAACAAAGACAGACTGCATTCGTAACTCAAACGAATTGCCTGATAGTGTTTCGAAAATGGTGCAGGATAGCTGCATATGGCTCCTATATTAATTAGTGCAGAAGACGTGGATTCTGAACAGACTACAGGGGAGAGCGCTTTCAAGAGGCTGCAGGTTTGCTCTAAATCAGATCAATGCACAGCACAGACACGTGCATTCTAAAGTGATACGAGATGACTTGACATCGCTTTTAAAATGCTGCAGATTTACTGTACATCACGCATAGAGGCATGAATGCAAACAATATTTGCACTCGTTATTAATACAAATAGTCTTGACAGCGCGTCGAATATGCTGCAGATCTGCTTGCACATCACTCACACGCACGAATTCACTGAAACAGACTCATTCATTGTGAATTTGCATCATTTTGTTGACGACATTTCGAAGATGCGGTAGGCTTGTTGCAAGAGGTCATTTGCCAGTGTGGCTTGAAAATGTAGTCTTTTGCTTAATGCGTATAACCACTGCATTATGTCTTCTTCCATATTTTGCAAGTATGTTTTACATGCGATTTTCTACGGTGGCAAGCTCGAGGTCGTTGCATGTCGTAACAAAAATAAACACGCGCTGTTTCCTGACGATTAGTGAGAACGTTTCTCAGATTGGCCTAGGTGGACACATATCCATTTCATGCGTCCACTCCGCCAAATTGTCATTTCCATTTCGTGAAACGGGCTTGTCCATTGGTTCAAGCACCGACAACGGCCGGAATGGGTTCAGTGCTGCGTTGTTACCACTCTTGATCCTTCGGCCACGATGACGGGGAATAGACTGGTTGTTCTCTTCTAGCCGTTCAGACGCGGTATACTTTCCTGTTACGCTATACCATAAAGAGAGAATAAAGCGAGCGTACTCCGCTTAAAGATGTTCACAGCGCTCCGCTCGGGCTTCTACGCGCACCAAGCGCATGCGCGCCGCATTCAGAGTGCATCTCCGCGGGCGGCCGTCCCTTCTAAAGCTCGAAACACACCGGCTCGACCCAATTATCGAGCCATCCTCCTACTTTCCACTCCTGAAGCAGCTATCTTCTTCCTGGGCGAACGCGTTCTGCTCGTTAGGATCATTACCGTCATTCGGTATGGGGGGGGGGGGGGGGGGGATTGCGCCCTCTCACCCAAGTCTGTCAACACTAGCGCTACACTCCGCTATCAGGACTGACTTGGTGCACTAGCGCTATCTTTCCGTACAGTTATTTCTTTGTTTGTCGCAGACGTATAGCAGCGCTATAGCGGTAGATCCTATTCAGATAAGCTAGCATTCTCCCCTGCCCCCCACAAGAAGTCTTATAGGAGCTCTGCAGCGAGTCTACGCTGGCAGGTCTGGCTCGCCTCGGTCTATCACATTTGAGCGGACTAGGCGGGCGAGCCAGAAGCAGCGATTTCTTCGCGGGCGCTTTAACGACCTCCATCAACGCCACGTTAGCCGTGGGAACGTCTTCCACGTCGAGGAAGTGCTCCGACGTCGCGAGGTTATTACTAAAGCCACCTCGTCATCAATGGCATCAATCGGGGGCCTCGAGATCATGTGGGAAAGAACGCCGCGTCTGAGGTACTGACGGTGTGGGAGCGGCTGCAGGCTTAAGTGTACTGTGGCGATAATTGTTAAATAGCAGTAATACGAGCGGTTGTGCCCGTGTGTCCCCGGCGGTCGATGCTATCCAAGAGCCAGGCTGGTACAGGAGAGTCAGGTTTATAATGACTATTCGAGTTCACTTCGTTCGGTAGTACGCCGACGCTTTGGCCGTAGGCTGAGCTCATTTGTCTGTTTTAGAACGTCAAGTGCACAGGAGACTTTCTCCGTGATAATAGCAGCCGTCACTATAGTCTGTCGTGACATCGCTCTTTGTTTTGTTATAAAAGAGTATAAGTCAATAAAAAGCTTTCACTGTAGTGCTTGCTAAGACGGATTACTGTTTTTTATTTGGTATCTCTGTGTTTCTACTATGGCTGCGCCCTGTCCATATACAAACGCGGACGCGTGCGAAAATAAAGGAACTCCAACCTGACGCTAATCCTGTGTTTCTGTGCGCCATCTGAGTCCTTGTAATTTTCATGCCCTACTCTGTTCGACTAGGAGCCAAGTAGCCGCAGCCAGCGATTGTTCTTTGAAGCAAGGCACATAGCCAGAATGATTTCCAGGAGGGACCCAAGGTGCCTGTATAGTATCGAGCGGTGGAGGGGGCATTGCACATGCACAACAAGAACTGACAAAAAAGATGGCGGGCGGGGGTCGGGAGGAGTTCAAAGGGGCCAAGGAGAGACCTCTTGCGCCCCCCCCCCCCCCCCTACTTGATAGATGCCTGGTTGAAGACACGTCCCGCATATCCAACAATTCTGGACAAAAGCTTTTTTGAATGTGAAATAGTTTATCAGGTGTCCGCCGAGATGTGAGACAGATACTGCGCCATTTCGTTTCCCCAACAACCAATTTTCAATTTTCAGATCTTTCATATACTGTAAAATTTCGCTATAACAATAAATATAACCGCAGATCTCGCAACGGCAGGCTTGAAGTTTCTTTCTTTTTTTTTGCTATTAAGGTTTTTGCTATCGTTAAAAGCGTTCTCCGTTGGTTTTCTATGGCAGTCTAAACTGTTTCGATACGAGCAATGGAAAAACTACAAAAGAAAGATTATTTCTACATATCGCAAGAATGGACCATTACGTTCAATATTATTATGCCAGCACCTTACAGTTTTTCGATATTCAAAATTTTTTGTCCAAGAATGTTTGACATGCCGTAGCGAGACGTGACCTCAGAGGCTCTGCCGAACGTGAGCCCGGCTTTCTCACATCTATCCCGCCTCAAAAAAGAACGTCGCCTCAACCGTCGATCGAGGTGCCGATCTATGGGAACATTGTAAATCAATTCTTCAAACGCCGCAATAGCACTGCGCTCCTGCACACGGGCTATTGTGGCCCTCCTCCTTTCCACTGAAATGGCGTCCGTCTCCCGCGTTCCACTTCGATCCCTTCGTGCTCGTCAATTCCTGTCACATAGTTCAACTTCTTCTATCAGCAGAGTCTCAAGCTACCTCAGCACTCCACACGAACCAAGATAAACTCATCCTTCCACGCAACAGAGCTGTCAGTCACTCGTGTGAGGTTGGAGGGGGGGGATACGGTGAAAGAGTTACTGCCGCTCTTCTTAAGCAACATCACGAACGTCTGGCCACGATGGTATTCAAGAAGGCAGATAAAGGCGGCCTTGAAGAAAGAAGCGTCATTAAAGGTCGGCCAGGTAGAAAGATCTGGACACGCCGACAGGGGCGAGGCATCTGTCTTGACAGCCGCCGGCGCCTGCCTGTCGTCTGCGAGCCGATAGCCGGCAATAATCGCCGCGCGTCGCCCCGAAAAGGAGCCGACAATAACGGTCATTTCTGAGCGGCGGGCGGTATTAAAACGCCGGTCTAGTGTGCCATCGCCCGCGAGAGTTTCCTGAGGAAGGAGTCAACAAAGTAAAGCTTAACGTGGCCGTGACACCGAGAATGGAAGGCATGCGGTCGGCTATGGAGGACAGGGGGTCTCTGTCACAGCCGCGTGGAATGTGAGCAGACGAGTGTTTTTTTCTTCTCTTGTCTTCTGGACTTGTACCGGGGCAGACGATGCTGCGGAACGTCTGAAGATGGCGCTCGGCAGTAAATTCCAGTGGAGTCAGTGGAAGTCACAGCCATACGGAATGTGAGCATGCGTACGAGCGTTTTTTCTTCTCTTCTCTTGTCTTCTAGACATGCATTGTTGCAGACGATGCTGTAGAACGTCTGAAGATGGCGTTCGACAGTGAATTCCAGCGGAGTCAGTGGAAGTCACAGCCGCATGGAATGTGAGCAGACGAGTGCTTTTTCTTCTCTTGTCTTCTGGACTTGTACCATTGCAGACGATGCTGTAGAATGTCTGAAGATGACATCCGACAGTGAATTCCAGTGGAGCCAGTGGAAGTCACAGCCGCATGGAATGTGAGCAGACGAGTGCTTTCCTTCAATTGTTTTCCGTGGTTGCATTGTTGCAGACGATGCTGTTGAACGTCGCAAGATGGCGTTCAACTCTGAATTCCAGTGGAGTCAGTGGAAGTCACAGCCGTATGGAATGTGAGCGGACGAGCGTTTTTCTTCTGTTGTCTTCTGGATTTGTGCTGTAGCAGACTATGCTACTGAACGTCTGAAGATGGCGTTCGACAGTGAATTCCAGTGCAGTCAGTGGAAGTTTCCACTGACTTCGGTGTCTGCCACAAGTTTCCAGTGACTCTCTTGGAATCTAAAGTGCTTCGAGGTTTCCCAGTGACTCTATAGCATGTACAACATTCTCTGACAAAAAATTTGAAAATTGGAAATTGTAAGACGCTGTTATGAAAATGAAAATACTGAAAGTTATGGTCCATTCTTCTGATATATAGCAAAATCGTTCTTTTAAGGTGCTTCCATCGATCGCATTTAACAGTTAAGATGCAATAGAAAACCAATGTGGAACACTTTTGATGATAGCAGAAACGTTAATAGAAAAAAAATTGCAATACAGCCGTCCGGTGATCCGCGGATATATTGAATTTTAACGTGAAATTTTACATTATATGACAAAACTGCGTTCATAAATTGTTTCGCGCTCAAAAATGCTTCTGTCCAGAATTGTTGGGTATAATTCCGAGATTGACAAAATTTGCTTTGTTCGAAACGGCCGCATTAGTGTTTTCCAGAGATGCTACACCGGTAGTCGAAGCTGTCCTCGCCATGTTTTTACTCGAGTTATCTTCACTAATGTTAAGAATCAATATTAACGCGATAAAAAAGGGTGTTTTTCATTTGTTACTACTTGTGACGTGTGCGTATGCATCTCCTGAGCTGTCTGGCCCCGTGAAGCTGGTCTGACAGCTTTTTGCGACAGAGACCATCAACACTGATTATGCCGAATGCCACTTTCTTTCATTGGAATTTCTCTCTATTTACTGCGATCCATTCTTTGCGCGAAACGTTAGCTATTACTTTTTTTTAAATATAAAAATCTCGATATGGGCTAGTAACTTTCCCGCTTCTCGGCGTTCTCGAACCCACTTCACTTTAGAATTCTGTCCAGTGTCTTCGGTAAAATGAATAAGTTTAAAAAAAGCACCCGCGCGGTATACTTCTTGAGTGGTACTTAACCTTAGATGTGTTTGCCATACTAATTTGGAGGTGCATTGCATGTCTTTTGTCTACAAGTGCGTCTACTGGTCCACTGTCAAATTATATACTTCCGTCATACCTATACAAATGATATCGCACAGAGAAAGTTATAGTAAAAGATCTGATTAATTAACCCGCCGGGTCTGAGTCTATAGGCGACCATTTACAATTATAAAAAATCATCACCACAGTGAAGCCAGCACGAACTAAATATTTACTCTTTCAGTCCTCGTACTGAATCGTTCAATTATAGCTTTTTCCACACACTACACAAATTTACAATTCCCTTGCTGGTCCTAATAGCGGTATAAATTTAAAAGAATGTTTACATTCTACGACTTGCAGCTGACATGTTTTCACTGTGCGTTTCCTTTCACTTTCATAGTACTCATATGCTGCGGATTGTTCTGATTTTTTATGTATAACGCATCTCCATCTACCACAGCCTCATGCGTGGCCGGAGTATGTGAAAATACAATAAATCAAACTGTAAAGGCGGACTGACGATTTACTTCTGTCTTCATAGCGTCTGCATGGATCCCCTCACAACGAAGAACCTCTGAGAGGGGCAGAGGTATTTGCTTTTGCGTGCGTTTGTGTACCGGTGGTGCATAGAGTGGCTGATGATCCAGCCATCTTCCGCGTCGAAGGCTGACGAGTTTTGAGACTTTAGAGCCGCCTATAAGCACTGCCGTCGACGACTGGTTTGGCTTAATAACAATGGTACAGCCCTTTTAGTTCCATCTGAGTAACAACAGGTGTCGCGGCAACCTCTACATCTCGACATTTCGCACTCTTAATATATTGCCTGTTTCTGAAATACCAGGCGTTCCCAAGCACGTCAGTCGGCTCATGAGCACTACAGCCCTCACCAAGCACCTCCAAATCACCTGCACCCTAGGCCACGAGGGACTGGAGGGTGATGAGCGGGCACATGCTCTAGTTCGAGGCATCTTCAACCGAGCGGGGCCACGAACCGTGCCCGCTTTTACCCATCTACCTTCTAGGTATAACGAACGCCTCTAGTTTCAGCGTCTTCAAAGGAGACACTTCCCTCCACCTCATAGGAAATTAGACACCCCAGATGCCGTCTCTTGGCGTCAGATACAGACGAACACATTTCTAGACCTCCATAGACTACATCTCATACACCCAACATTATACTGTGACACCTGTCCCTGGTGCCAGGCCCGCCCTACACTCTTCCACAGTTCGTGGGGATGTGGGGCCAGACCAAACCCTCTACAGACGGAAAACACGTCTTTTGAGCGGTGGGAGGCGCTACTGACCAGCGATAACCTGGAGGGAGGACCAATGGGCCCTCATACAACAGGTCCGCAGGGCAGCTCAAGCCATGGAGCCCTGGAATGAGGGCCCCACCCATCAGCTCGCCCAACACCGCTTCACTTTAATAAAGTTTTTCCTCCTCCTCCTGTCCTAGTGGGGACTTAACGCGTGTCGCTCCAAGCTCCCGTTCATAGCCCGGCACAAACCACCCAAACATCTTCTTAGGTTTTGAGTACTGTGGCTCAGTCCGCTATCAGGATCGCGCGAACCAAATTACCCATCTCTTTTACATTGACCAAGCCTTAATTTACTAGGAAGCGCAAAAAAACGGGCGAGGCACGGTGTAAGGGACACAAAAACACGTTCACGAGCGCTCGTCCGTTTTTTGCGCTTCCTAGTAAGCAACATGCGTCGCCAACTAGCCCGGCAGCTTGCTCTATTGAACTGCAAGCCTTAATGTTCTTCTTGTGAACAGCAGTAATACTTAAGGTCAAGCGAAATTACTACAAGATTATCTGCACCGCCCCTTCTACTGGACCTGTTAGTCACATTCTTCTTGTTGAAAGTTCCGGTGCTATTATGACAAAAAAACAGCAGCAACACAAACAAAAACCCGGCTAGAGCTACTTTAGCTGTGACGTGACACGCAGCGGTTTGAGTTCTCGACAATCAATTTTGAACCACCGCAGGGCTCGGAAGAGCCGCCGGTGGGATGCCTTTAATAGAAACTCGGCGGTGGGGATCAAAAGAGTTTGCGGGCTCGACAACCCTGCCGTTAAGTCAGCGCACACACGCGTCTTCCGTGGCCGAAATCTCCAGAGCCATTTGTCTCCATCAGCCGCCTATGTAGACGCGGAGTTCGTTGACGCTAGCGCGGCTCGGGTGGACTATACCTCCAATTAGCCGAAGTACTGCAGACCAGCTCACGAGCCTCGGACTGCTGGCTACTGTAAACCAAACGTAACGCGCGCCCGCCTCGGCCATTTTTACGTCCTGCGAGGTCGAGTTACCCGTCGTTTGCTTTGACAACGTGTAATTGCAAAATTGCGGCCTTTCGCCGTTGACAAACGCCGAGGCTCATAAGGAATCTAAACGAACACAATGGCTCGCAGGACGCCGCCTGCGCCCGAGTAACAAAACTAAATTACGGGAAAATGGCCGGCGGTCAGTCCAGTTCTCGTCGCCGACAAGGAGTGAAGAGACGGCGGCTAAAAATAAGCCTAATGAGACCGCTGAGCGAACAATCGAGCAAGAAAACCGAAGCCGTGCGCTCCGACTTGCGAGCGCCTTTAGCGACAGCAACCACCCCACTGCACGGAGTTCCTGGGCCGGCTGCTGGCCACCCTTTCCGCCTCTCTCCGTTGCCCGCTCACTGCCCGACGGTCAAGAAGTGGGTTAGCCCAATTGCGGTAAACATCGGCGATCCGTCGCGCCACCTGTCGTCGCCATCCCTGAAACCGTCGGCAAAGCACGAACAAAAACGCGAAGAGCAGAAGACAGGACTGGAGCGAAGCAGAAGACACTGCGGCACACGTCGTCTCTTCAACTGGTGCAGTGCCCGCCGTCATGATGAAATTGTCTTCCTCTCACGGTCACGGTCGGTGATTTCGTGAGGCCGTTCTCCTTTTGTCGGAGTTCAATCTGCTTTTGTGTGTGCACTTATGCTTTTGTGTGCAAATTTCCTCGGTCTGCGCGAGTTCACGGGTGTCGTCTTGTCCGGGAAGGGCTCGCATAAGGCTGCCACGCGGAAGGGACGAGTTGCTTGGAAGACAGCCGCGGGCATCGCAGCCGCGTATAGTTGTACGTATGTGTGCAGACGACGTGAAAGTGGTCTATAGCGCCGCCGGCGAGCGGCTGCCTGGATGGCGTGGAAACGCGGTCGTTCGTGTGGAATGCATGCGTGATGCAGAGGTGTTCCTGTATGAACGATCGCCTTCTCGAAGGGCTTGCAGACGCTGGCTGTTCTTTGGGAAAGCTGACACCCGTGGTGTACGGTAGACGTGACACGCGAACACGAGTGCCCGATGAATCAGTTAAGAACAGACCTGCAGACGACGTCTCTGGAAACGCTGCACATGCACAATGCGCGAGCCTTCTCACAAATCAGAAATCAGACTTCCGAGGTTGTGACACAGGTTGAGCAGGTGCGTGATAAGGGCCGATCTGGCTCACGGCAGGCGTAGGGTTAACGGTAACGGTGTGTGAAATACACGAAATACCACGTGACATGCCCGCTTGCGCGCCACTATTGCAGTGCTCTCAAAAATTCCGTGCAGGAATGAACAGATCATTTAGCCCGGTGTGCTGCCGCTTAAAAAGGTGACAGGGCTGCGAGGCAAGCGCTGGCTGTGTTATTTGTGCGAGCACAAGCGATAAGGACTGTGTTTGTGCGCTATCAAGCGCCACAAGGGAAGCATACCGCTTGCCTATATCGCACAGCCAGCTGTTGCGTCGCAGCCCTGTCACATTTTAAGCGGCAGCACACTGGGCTAGATGTTCTGTTCGTTCCTGCACGGAACGTTTGAGAGCAGTGCAATCGCGGCGTGCAAACGGGCATGACACGTGGTATTTTTTTGTATTTCGCGGGCATCTGCAGAGAGCGAAAAGAAGCCGACACGTAACGGACGGAAAGTTACAAACTGTTCAGTTGGACGTTTCGCGGACCGTTCTACAACTTTATCATTGGACTTTTTCGCCTATCTTCATTGCTTGTGAAGTTGGTTAATTAGTCTTGACTAATTATGCCATTAAGCACAATACAAAAATAGTGTAAATTGCTCCATACAATAGCAAGCAACATGAATTTGGTCGCGTCGTCTTAGAGTGCCGCGGCATATTTTTAAAGTCTGGCTAAAGTTAGCGTTTACACCCTGTATAGCCTTGGCGTTTTGCTAATTGGATTATCTTCAACTTATTCACGCGTACGCTGTGTCATGGTCCTCACCCACGCCACGGGGAACCTGCGCTGCCAAGGTGGCACTGCAATTGTTCCATTCGGTGACTCAAAACTGCTTTTGTCAGCCGCTTGGGTCGCTGCAAACGCGAGAACACATTAGATACCCGCGTTTGGCTGACAGCATTCATTGCCTATAGCTTCTCTCGGCGTAGCCCAGATAGCGGACGCACGGCACGTGCGCCTTCGACAGAGCGCCGCAGGCTCACGCCAATAAGCGCCTGAAGGTGGAGCGGAAAAGTGCTAAGAGTACTACCCAAAACTGCTTGCTCTTCTCGCTAGGCAGTGTGTTATGGCGCTGCAATCGGCACCGCAAACTTCGGCGCAAGTTCCCCATAGCGGCTGCCATCTAGGGATCCGGAAATTATAGGGAAAGCCTGGGCCTTTTGCCAACAGCCGTTTCCCGTGTACACTATGGAAGCTAGCCGGCCACAGTACCCCCAAAGACGGCGCCCGTGACGTCGCACGAAAAGTACCTATATAGAACACTGCAACCTTTGAAACAAAAGCGTGCTCACGCCCTACAAGGCATAGAGTTTCTTACTATTAACTAGAGGGAAAGCTGGCGGCGCTGCACCTGTACCTCCATGGGCGCGCAAAGCATCATGGGGCGATGAGCTACTTGGTGCGGAACAGTAATTTTTTTTCAGGAACACAGAGTGGCATTACTGAGATGTCCCATTCCGTATCCACGGCGCGCTCCGCGCGCAGACGACTTCGCCGTAAAAGTAGTGTGCAAAAACGATAGTAGCGAAAACGCAACAGCACACGACGCCAATAAAAGGTTTTTGTTTCCCGAAATGCTGTGCAAAAACCTCTTAAAATGTTGAAGCGACAACATTTTTTTTTTCAGAAACATATTTCTTTTTAAAAGTGCGCCTGTTAAGCACGAAATATTGGCTTTTGTGGTCTGCAATGCTTGGCCAACAGGAGAGCAAGCCATCGCTTATTTTGGGCAAACTCATATTTACGTGCTTTTCTGCTTCTTTGTCGCAATTTATAGACAGGATATTGAATGATAGGATGCATTCTTGATTATCGAACAAGTTTGTTGTTTCATTACTTTTTGGCCAAAAGTTGTGGTTGTGCAGTCGATAGCTCTCCGCCCCATGATGCTTAGAGCGCCCATGGTGGTACAGGTGGTCTCGAGGAAGCTCCATGCAAACTCCATAGGCGGGGCGCCAGCTTTCCCTCTAGTTAATAGTAAGAAACTCTATGCTACAAGGGGACCTGTAGCATGGCATGACGGTCACTTTCAGAAAGAAAATGTAAAATCCAGCTACCGACTTTGGGACAACGGCTGTCCGTGATGATCTTGCAGCTGCACGTTTCGTTCATGATTAAACTGCGCTGAAGAAACAGGGACAGGGACAAGAAAACACGCACACACACCGAGCGCGGAATTCCAACTTTTATTCGAAAACGCTTCGAATAAAAGCTGGAAGTCCGCGCTCTCTGTGTGTACGTGTTTTCTTGTCCCTGTCCCTGTTTCTTCAGCGCAGTTTCATCATGAACGAGAAGCACCAACTAGCCTGCCAGAAAGCCCTTCTTGAGCTGCACTTTCGTCAAGCAAACTACCAATGCTCTACGTGCTGGAGGTCACGTGGTTGTGGAAGACTGAAGAGCGAGAAAGAAAGAAGAAAATGAACCGGAAAATTGAAAATAAGAGGAGAGAATATCGCTCGCTCCTTGAATGGCAGAAAGAGCTGAAGGACGTACAAAGAGCCTATGGCTGCCCACGGCGGCCTTGGCAGCACTCCCGAAAAGGCCGTCACGCATTAGGATGTAGGCCAGCGAAGCCAGTCACTGCGCATCCCGCGTTCGCTTGTCACCGCACACGTCCGAGATTTGGCCGGCAACATTCCGGCGGCGTGTAGTTCGCACGCATCCATCCTAGGCACATACAAACACGAGCATACCCGGTCATAGGTATACACGTGTACGAGCTCCCGAGAGTTGCGTTACGTTGTCTGCGCCGCGCGGCCCCGACCTGGCGATGCCGGCGCGGCCGTGATTGCCCAATCTCGTCTGCGCGTCGATTGGTGCCCCCGGCAGAAGAGGAGCAATTTCTCCTTTCGCTAGTCCCGCCAACCCCTAGCCCCTATCTTCCAGACAACTGTCGTTTTAAGAGCACCCCCCCCCCCCCCCCCACACACACACTGCGTGCCCCTCTTGTACCAACTTGGGGTATTTCCTTCTGCACCGTATTTCTTCGCTTCGGTCTGCCAGGACGAGCATTCGCAATGAAGGGGCGCTCGTCTCTCCCTTTCTATACTCTCTCGAGTTTCTTTTTTTAACAATGTCAGTTACGTGCAGTGGGTATGCAGGCTAGTTGGAGAAAATGTACCTTGATGCTCAATTACGGAAGCGGAGGCCATTTTCCTTCAAGTAATCTCACCGGCTTGCAGAGAGGATTTTCGTGGCATGTACGGAACGTGTCTTGGGACGGCGGTAAGGAAGCGGCAAACATGCAAGAACCAAGGACGGACTGAGGCGACAAAACCGCTTGTGTCGCAGTCTACCCCAGAAGACTATGAGCCGCAATGCGAACACTGCGGCATAGAGGCGGACCGATACCACAAACTGTGAGCCTGTCAAGACAGCATGGTAATAGAAATGATTAAAAAAAACGACTGTTGAGCGGTGGCAAGAAATGCTATCTAGCCTTAATTAATTGGTTTTCGGGGCAAAGGAAACGGCGCAGTATCTGTCTCATAATCGTTGGACACCTGAACCGCGCCGTAAGGAAAGGGATAAAGGAGGGAGTGAAAGAAGAAAGGAGACAGAGGTGCCGTAGTGTAGGGCTCCGGAATAATTTCGACCACCTGGGGATCTTTAACGTGACTGACATCGCACAGCACACGGGCGCCTTACGTTTTTCCTCCATAAAAACGCAGCCGCCGCGGTCGGGTTCGAACCCGGGAACTCCGGATCAGTAGTCGAGCGCCCTAACCACTGAGCCACCGCGGCGGGGCGATCTAGCTTAGAATCGAATTACTGATCCGCAATTCCCGGGTTCTAACCCGACCGCGGCGGCTGCGTTTTTATGGAGGCAAAACGCTAAGGCGCCCGTGTGCTGTGCGATGTCAGTGCACGTTAAAGATCCCCAGCTGGTCGGAATTATTCCGGAGCCCTCCACTACGGCACCTCTTTCTTCCTTTCTTCTTTCACTCCCTCCTTTATCCCTTCCATTACGGCGCGGTTCAGGTGTCCAACGATATATGAGACAGATACTGCGCCATTTCCTTTCCCCAAAAAGCCAATTATTAATTATTAATTATTAGCTTAGAATCGAAAGTTCGTCAGGGGCTGACCGAAAGGGCAAATGTGGCTGCGAGTCCCAACGGACTCCTAGCATAGGGGGGCCGGCTAACATTTTAAGGTTCAAAGACGAAGCTTGTAAACGTCGTCAGTTTGGGAAAATCGGGACAATGAGGGCTCTAAAAATCCGTGAAACGTTCCGAAAATTTCCTTCTCCCCAAATTTTACCCCCTATATTTGCTTAAAGATGGAAAATTCGCCGAATGGAACATATATGGACGGACTGCTGTCGCCCATTTGGCAGCACAACTCTAAGCAGCGTTTAGAGCTAAAAATGACAGTAAAGCAGCAAAACATGTTCTCTGTTATGAAAACCTTCTTGAGAGTCGAGAGAAGATGCATACCCAGCAATTCTGGACAACAGTATTTTTGAGCGGGAAACCGTTTACGAACGCAATTTTTTTCACATAATGTAAGCTTTCACTATAACAATCAATATATGCGCAGATAAGCAGTCTTGTATTTTTTTCTCCTATTCACGTTCTCGCTACAGCCAAAAGCGTTCCCCAATGGTTTTCTATGGCAGACTTAATTGCCCTATTCGAGCAATGGAAACACTTTAAAAGAAAGATTCTGCTACATATCAGAATAATGGACCATTACCTTCAATATTTCCGCAGCAGTGCCTTACAATTTTCTCATTTTCAAAATTTTCGCCCGAGAAAGCTGTACTTCGAAGTGCAATTATCATAGACAAGTCGGCACGGAGACCAAACGAAATAATGTCCCACAAAGGCCTTCCTCTCCGAATTCGAATGCCTATGGAAGTTATCATGGCCGTATATATGACAGCATCTCCAAATAGGACAACTTTTGCAGAAGTTTTCATTTTAATGGGTATTTTTAAGTTACCGGTACGCTGTACTTGTGTGTGAAATTTATAATTCATAAACATTACCACCCATGTAGCTAGTAGGTATATGAGTGTTTTCACGTGTTATTTGCGCCCATACTGATTGTTAGGAAACGAAGATACTGGCCGTGTTACTTAGCAGTAAAATGTACAAGGTGTTACTGCCGCCTCGCAGGGCAGGAGCTTTGCCAGGCTGTGTTTTGTACAGCATTTCCTCCACCCTACCGTTTTTCCTCTTTTTTTTGTGAAATAAAAACGGTATTCGCATTTCGATTCTGAACTAGTCATGTAAAGTAACATTTCAAGAGGCCGCCGGGAAACAAAGGCGGCTGCGCAGTAAAGGTAGTCTCAAGTAATATAGCTTTAAAGTGCAAGCAGAAATATAAGCACGCTGCTTTAAACCTCAAAAATAAAAGCGAATTTCATGGTTCGACCTGTGCTGTTTTAAATTTGGCGCATTTTATCTCTCGTTACCACCTCATCACGTCTTACTTTCTGTGCAGGCGCGAACGCTGTTTCTGTAGCGAAGCAATAGTCTGAATCAGTTGTGGGACTCCAGAGGAAATGCTGGATGTGAAACCTATTATATGCGCAAAGAGCATACGTAGACACAATAAGCACGTGCCAGCCAGGCTATAGACGCTCTAAACAGAAAGGAGTAAAAAAGGTAGTAAACTGCCCTGCAGGGCACTCCCTTTTACTCTCTTTTACTCCCTTTTTAATCCTCCATAGAAGTATTTGTGTTTAGAGTGTACCAACGCGTACTCGAACAAAACAAGTAACCTCTCACACAGAAAGGCACTGTGCGCGTTCTAAAAGAGTTGAAAGCTGCAACGTTTTCAAGTAGTCTCTGGTCGTCTTATGAAGATATTAAGCATTCAAAGCCACAGCGTTTCTCTATTGTGTGGCGCATCTCATACATGGTCGCTGTCGCATGCTGCACGGAATTCCTGGCACGCACAACTATAGCCGGGAGCACTGCTTCGCCGCCGTGAAGTTGCAATACTCGCGTCCCTCAGACTGTTCGCTGCACACCCAACAGTGCTCTGCGTAGGGCCCGTCCTCCGGTCATGGTCGAACAGTAGAAACCGAAAGGCCGTGAGACGGAGAAGCCAGGGGTGACAGGTGAGACGGACCAAGATGGACGTCGGCACGTCCTTGCCGAAGAACCCTGTACAGCTGTCCTCGTCTCGCATGCCGATTCTCCAGCCGCTGGCGATCCGCGCATTGTGTGGTAGTGCCCTCCAGGATGAAATTGTGAGGGGCGCCACCGATTGCCCCTATTCAAGAGGACAGCCGCATCGTCTCCCACAAGAATGCAGGTCATCACTCACTTCTTGCACGTCTCACGGGCCAGCACGGTGCGTGCTGTGAACTAACCTTCATCTTTCATCGAAACTCTACGCACGTCCTCGGCTCACAACAGCGTCTCGCGCTCCCGATTTGCCCCATTTGTAACCAATCAGAGGAGCAGCACGCGTAGATTACTGTCGCTCTCGCGTAGACGTGTGACGATCACTGGGTCGCGTTTGTGCCCTTGGGAGAATGTCGATTATTGTCGATCGAGCACACAGCTTTTTTTTTTCTTCGCCCGCTATATGAGGTATCAGGGAGAAGGGAATGGGTTTCGAATGGCGTAAATTTGAGCCCCGTGCGGCGTATGTCAGAAAGCCGGCCGAGGCCATTTGCTCATGTTTTGTTCCCTTCACAAGGGCGGCGCAGGTAAATGGAAACAGCCAGAATGACCCCCAGGCGCTGCGCCTTCCCTGAGATGCTGAGGTGACACGCCTCTTGCTTTAAAGGGGCTCTGAAACGCCTTCCGAGGAGAGCACATTAACTCACTTATTCACTGCACTGTGTTGCCATGAAAACCAAAGCCATATAATACTCTTCTACACGCAGCAGACGACCCACAATCACGCGTCAATGTTGGCGAGCCCCTCCCGGCGACTTTTTCATGCCCGCACCCTCCTCCGTCCCCTGCATCTGCGTAGACAAGGTTAGAGGAGACCATTGGTTTGATTCTTTAAGACGTCAGGCAGCTACCGTGGCCGCTGCCAATAAGCCGCTTATCTCCGGCGGGTCGGGAAGCTCCGCAGGCGAAGGAGCGCCTGCCTTCCAGCGTGCAAAAACTGACGAGAGGAGAGGGAAAGGCGCGAAGACGCTGAAATTCAAATTTTAACTACAGATAACTCAGCTTCTACAAAGCGCATTTAAAAAATGTTTGCTGGACACTATTCGTGAAGCGGTGTGCTTCAATATCCCAGACATGCCGCAACTTTATTAAAGCCCCCTTCACAGCCCCTTTAAGGAATGCACCCACTCCTATCCTGATCTGGCCCACGTGACCACGGGTACGACATTCTCGAGTGCGTCCACTCCGCCAAATATCACAAATTGAACAAGGATTGAGGAGGGAGCCTAGGTGTGCTTAGTTAACGTTTCGACCGGAGGAATTGCCTAGGCAGAGAGGATCATCGCCGCGCCGGTGTCCGCTTCAATAGCGGCTTACTGGAGAGGACACCTGGACAAAACACGACAATGTGTGGAAAACTAAAAACAGCGCCCTAGAACTATAAATATTTCATGTCGCTCTCATATTATCTACGACAACATATCGTAACGTATAAATGCCTTAACAGCGTTCGCTGAATCTCAAATCACCCAGCGGTAACCGTCCTTTCAATTTTTTTCTTGTTTGTGCGGCTGTGTACAAATTACTGCGTATAAATCACTCCGCTGAAAAAAAAAATGTTGCACTGAGCCAGTTTTGAAACTTCAGCCTCTCGATTTGCTTGGGAGGTTTATAAACATTCAGCTCCCCTGGGCCTCATCACCACAGCTCCGGAAGCTTCAGAGTTTCCGGAGGAGGAGGTGGTGCGGTATCAAGTGATTGGCGACGAATAAGGTCTTCATGAAACCATCACGCGTTGGGCTCCCGTCTGGCATGGAGCAGGGTCAGTTGAAATCGGAGCTCTTCAAACAGCAGACACTCATTTGAGCGAAACGAAACAATCCAGCCATTCATTAAAACAAATTTGTTCCTTCTGTGTCACTACATAGATTTCATCGCCCCATAATGGTCACTTGCTTCGAAAACGTAGAGCAATATTAATATTGAGCCTACAATACAAGTGAGCGCTGCGCACTTTTCATTGTTGCAAGCGCAGAACCACGCGCCACTTCCTAGGAATTACTTTTCGCTTCGGAAGTCTTGAATAAACACAAAGAAACAGTGGCTATAAAGAAAAAAAATTCCTATCCTTTCGAATTCCTAATAGCAGAGGTAGGTGTGGTGGATCCCGCGGGCCTGACACAATCTTGGAATTTCAAATTTGAGCTTAGCAGGCACTGTATCTGTCTGGAGATATGACAGTAAGCGCAAAAGACAGTATAGATTCAATGACCAACGGTGTTTGCATTAGATGTGCGCGACGTCGGAATGTCTTGTACTACTGATGTTTCCGCGGACAGCGCCCTCCAGTAAGTTGCCGGGAAAGCTCAGCTAGAAACGGCGTTTTTGTACCAGCGGAGAGATGGCACAACTAGCTTTTGCAGGCTGCAGAATTTACGTTTAATTATTAAACCGCAAAATGGTGGCGCCATCGCGCGGTTATTCCGACTGTTATTTGGGATATCCTGCACTCCATGATCCTGCTTCCCGCGCTCAGCTCGTTTTATGAGTAGATGTGCGCCATGGTCGAGGGCTCTTCGTAACTTTTGCTGACTGCATAAATAGACATACGAAAGACAAAAGACTCCATGGAACCGCAGTAAAAGTTTACGAAAACGCTTCTCGCGGCTATGCAGGGCTTTATTTCAGTGGAGCCATCCATAATAATAATTATTATTATTATTATGGAGCCATCCATAATAATAATTATTATTATTATTATGGATGGCTCCACTGAATTAAAGCCCTGCATAAAGGACGCCCAGTGGCAGTTATTCTGAAGCCTCTTATCCATATTCTGTGTAACCAAGTGCCTTTAATGGCGTTAAGCACGAACTCTCGCAAGAAAGCTTGCGATTCCAGCGCATCGGTCCTCGCGTTTTCTAGCACGCTGCGTCGCTACCAGCCATTGCACGCGCGACGTGCACAGGTGGCGCCATCTGTCCACCTCAGAACGAAACGCAGCTCCCAACTTCGTTTTCCCGCTGTTGTACGAACTTTGCCTGCCTCACCGATAAGCGGCTACAATCTATCTTGCATGATCTCCACTCATGGACGCATCACTTTCTGTAAGAAAGATTAGCAGTCTCTATTGCTTGCGCAGTACCAACCGGGATCATCAGAGATCCTCGGTCCGTGGCCACAGCAGTCGACTGCCCTCAAGGCATACAAGGCACTCTTTGCCTACTTGAGAGCGACTGGACTGAATGACAAATTGTGACAACGTTGTGCGTTTGTGTGTTATGCCTTTTTCCCCTTCTCTCTTCCTCCTTTTAGTCCCCTAATCCCTCTTCCCCAGTGCAGGGTAGCCAACCGGAACCCCTTTCTGGTTAACATCCCTGCCTTTCCCTCCTCCTCTTTATCTATCTATTTATCTATCAACACCTGCTGACGGGCTAGGTGGTGCATTGCAGATTGACGGAATAATAAGCGCACAGGACAACACACACAACAGCGGAGGAAGACACGGACCGTCTTCCTCTGCTCTTGTGTGTGTTGTCCTGTGCGCTTATTATTCCGTCCATCTATTTATCTATATACCACTCTTTCGAAGGCTGGCTTGCTCTTATCGCGTCTGATTTAACCGGAGGGGGAGCTTTCTACAGAACCAGAGAACCCGGGTTCGAACCCAACCGCGGCGGCCGCGTTTCGATGGAGGCGAAACGCAAAAGGTGCCCGTGTGCTGCGCGATGCCAGTGCACGTCAAAGATCCCCAGGTGGTCGAAATTATTCCGGATCTTTCCACTACGGCACCTTTTTCTTCCTTTCTTCTTTCACTCCCTCCTTCATCCCTGCCCTTACGGCGCGGTCCGGGTGTCCACCGAGGTATGTCAGACAGTTACTGCGTCACTTCGTTCCCTCAAAAAGTAATTTTCAATTTTCAGTTTTGTTTTCAACCTCATTCCCTCTGAAAGATGGAGTAACCTTTGTATTTCAGCCTTCATTATCATTAATAATATTGCAATAAAAATATTTACATCGCGTTGGCTCTGGACGGTACTGCGAACATCCCATCCCTGTGGTACCGTCACAATCTGTTGTCAAAAGTGCCTTCTGCTAGCTTATCCAGAAAGAAAGCCAAGTAGGATTGCTCCCAGCGAAGACAATACAAAGCAGGCGCAAGGCACGTGAAAGTGCTCAAAGCCACACTGGCACTGCCAGAAATAGGTATGTATAGGATTGGACGCATGCGGGGACGTGTGTTCAGCTTCGACTGCGCCACTGCGCTGTGTACATCGACTGGAACATTCCTGTAGATGATAACGGCGACCGTGGGAGGTTGCCAGCACGGCACGTTTTCGCGATACCTAAAAACTACTATACGCAAGGCAGCAGTCTGTTTTCGATTTACAACTGACCTTCAGAAATACGGAATCGTGCCACGGCGTGATGTTTTTATGGAAGAGCGGGATAATTTTTATGCGTTTTCTTTATCATTTATATTTTGCAAAAACACTTCATTCTATGCACGTGTGCATTCGTGCAAAACATTTTGAAAACACCCTTTCCACTGAACTCCGAGGGCTGAAAGCTGAACCTCGCTATATGAACGTCATCTTTGCGACTTCTGAACTTTTTGTTACGGTACGAGACAAAATGCAATCGTTCTCTGCCAGGGCAGCACTGTAAGGGAGTTGAATACAGTAGTGTGTATAGTCTCTGGGGGCTCCAGAGAACGAATGGAGAGGTTTGCTTGGTGCGCTTGGGCGCGTTGCCACGATGCAAGGACCCCGCTTCTTTAGGACCCTTTCTTTTTATGCTTTGTATATCTAGCGTCTCTAAGACTACTTCGCCTGCTTGTCACCAGATACATAAAACATCTTTTTAAATCCTTAACAAACATTATCCTACATCTCAAAGAAAAGTAGAGGATGGTAGCTAACGCATAACAACAATCTATCAGATCTGCATAAATCTATCAGATCTGGAATAATTATTAGAATGAAGCTAGTTTTTACGCCATAACCACTGAGCCACCGCGGCGGCTGCTGGCCCGAAAGACGCGGGTTCGATCCCGGCCGCGGCGGTCGAATTTCGATGGAGGCGAAATTCTAGAGGCCCGTGTTCTGTGCGATTTCAGTGCACGTTAAAGAACCCCAGGCGGTCGAAACTTCCCGAGCCCTTCCCTACAGCGTCTCTCATAGCTTGAGTCGCTTTGGGGCGTTAAACCCCAATAAACCAAACCAAGCCAGTTTTTACGGCTTCGGCAGACCGAAGAAGAGTCTTTTTTATCCGGTATCACTTGGTGCGTGCGACAGCGTTGAGTAGGCGTTTGGGCCAGTTTCAGATAATCTAATTAAATCGTGTATATTTCGGTGTGACTCGATCAGGCCGATACCAACAGCAGAAAAATGCTATCGTTAGCGCTTTGTCACGTCGACTGCCCTCCGACATACGGAAAGGGACGTTTAAATTGGCGGCGGTCGTGGTTACATTCCCGAACACGAAATGCGTTTAATGCAAGCAATAGCAAGCTCTGCACAGTGATGCCGAAGGCGAACCACTGGTGATCGAAACCACGCGCTTCGCCTGAACAACCTTCATTACGCCGCTCGCCGACCCAGTTACCTCTTGCACATCACTACACCATCTCGTGAGATCAAAAGTCAGCTGATGCATGCTGATGAGTGAAATCAGCTGATGCATGAAATCGTAAGAACACAAAAAGTCACGCATTTATCACAGGCGGCAGCGCACAAGACATCGACAAACAACACATCAGCGCTGAATTCCGCTTATGAATACCTGTTTCCATTTTGACGCCTGCCTGGTCGGCTTCCCTCTGAAATAACGTCGACGACGGATAATGGGTGTCCAGTAAGTGCAGTTACTATTTGAATCAGGGAAAATGCTAATGATACGCAGTCGCTTGCAGTGGCTCAACTATAGTGGTTATCCTGCTCGGGCTGCTGACCCGAAACACGTGGCTTCGAACCGCGGCGGTCGCATATCATTGGAGCCGAAATGCTAGAGGCCCGTGTACTGTGGAAGTCAGTGCACGTTAGAAAAAAAAATTAAAACTGGTTTTTGGAGATGGCACAGTAGTCGTATCACTTATCTCGGCAGACACCCGAACCGCGCCGTAAGGAAGGAATAAAGGAGGGACTGAATAATCAATAAATCAATCAATCAATCAATCAATCAATCAATCTTTATTTTCGGTGCCCAGGAACAACCCAAAGGTCTTGGTGCTGGTACACCATTCACACGCACAAAATGTAAATTTGTCTTCCACAAAGGAAAACACTCAGGGGAGGTAATGCAGCAGTCAAGGTGATAGAAAAAAAGACATATAAACTAGGCGTGACAGCAAGCATGAAGCAAAAAAGTGAAAACAAGAAAACAACGAGAATAATAATAATAATAATAATAATAATAATAATAATAATAATAATAATAATAAAATAATAATAATAATAATAATAATAATAATAATAATAATTGGTTTTTGTGGAAAGGAAATGGCGCAGTATCTGTCTCATATATCGTTGGACACCTGAAACGCGCCGTAAGGGAAGGGATAAAGGAGGGAGTGAAAGAAGAAAGGAAAAAAAAGAGGTGCCGTAGTGGAGGTCTCCGGAATAATTTCGACCACCTGGGGATCTTTAATGTGGTCGACATTATTCCGGAGGCCTCCACTACAGCACCTTTCTCTCTTTTTTTCTTTCACTCCGACCTTCCTCCCTTCCCTTACGGCGCGGTGGTAGGTGGTCTAAATTATGCGAAGCCCTCCACTGCGGCGTCCTCACAGCTTGAGTGGCTTTTTGGACGTTAAACCCCATAAAAATAAACCAATGTTAGTTATACGCAGCAGACACCCACATATCATAGGTGGTAGAGCACATCGACAGAAATGAAGACCACGCCCACACAAGCGAACACTCTTAGTTAAAAGTCTTAAGGCCACAGTGAAATGAATGTCATTCGGTTTTTAATAGTGCCGTAATGGCTCTGTCATGAGGCTGAAGCGAGAAGCCTTTGGCCTTAAGACTTTCGATCAATACTGTACGTTCTACGTGCGCCAACCCCGCGACCGGAAGTCCACCCGCCTGCGCACGCCGACAGATGGCGCCTGGTGTCGAGCGCGCGGAGCCTGCGTTCGGGGCTAAAAGAATCAGGACTCTATGGGTACATAGAACTCAGCGCAAAGAGGCGTGGACGAAATAAAACAAAATTCACGCACGACCACGTCTTTCATTCGTCCTCGTCTGCTTATAAGCTACTCGAACCAAAGCACTGCACCGCCAAGCCGCTGCGGTGGCTCAGTGGATATGGCGCTCGGCTGCTGGCCCAAAAGACGCGGGTTCGATCCCGGCCGCGGCGGTCGAATTTCGTTGGAGGCGAAATTCTAGAGGCCCGTGTACTGTGCGATGTCAGTTGCACGTTAACGAACCCCAGGTGGTCGACATTTCTGGAGACCACTACTGCGTCCCTCGTGGCCTGAGTCGCTTTGGGACGTTAAACCCCCATTAACAGAACCTAATTGAAGGTGGCTTAAATTTTAATATTCTTATCGTCATTGTTAATCACAATAATAATAAAATCATCCCGTCAGCTTTGGAAAGTACTGCAACATCCCGGTATACTGCCATCACAATCTGTTTTCGCTCGGGGCTCCTTCTCTGAGTCAGGAATATGCCTGCTGGGATCGTTTACGGCGCAGAGAAAACATTCAGGGGGACACTTTGTTGACCTAAAGTGCGGTGAGGCGAAAGCCTTTAGTGCGGTGTTGCTGCTTGTGTCACTGATGTGTGGTTAAGATGTTGATTAAGTACACAATTGACCATTTTCGGAAAATTTTCTGCGCATGCGCGGTGAAAGTGCTGTTAGCGCCCTCTGTAGGCGATTTGGTTTTGTTTGGAAAACATGAGCCGGCCGTACAGGACAGCGCTGTAGTGCGGCGACTGATGTGAGCTGTAACTGCCATGTAACTGCAACGCGTTTCTTACTAAACTAACCACGCGTTTTGCAACAGCGAGGCTTGGACGTAATAAAAGCCGCCACGAAATGCAAGGCGCAGAAGACGAAGCCGTTAATGGGGCCAGTAATGCGCACATCCAGCTCGTTTCGATCTAGTAGCTCGGTCGTTCTAGAAGAGTTTTCCCATCGACGCAAGTGCGTATTCGGTGACATCCAAATTATTTATACTAGTATGATAAATTCATCATAAATGCTACAATGTCAAGCTTTGCTATCTGAACAGCGGAAGCACGCGTCAGAGCGCAACCTCGCGTATATCCGCGCATTCTAACGCTCCACCGGCCTGTTAGCACGCAAAGCAATGCCCCGCCGTGTCAGCACGAGCCGTGATTGAGATAGCACAACGGGTCGTTTACTAATCAGTTAAGTGTGGCCTGCGGCAAAAGGTGCTGCATGAAGTTAGCAGGAACTCCTGCCCTATCAAGGAAGCGCGAACATAAACGTCCGTGCGCATTCGAAAAGTGCATCCCATTATGCGCCCGCGCATAGACGCACATTTTCACTTGGTCATTCGGCGTTCCATTGAGGTAGCAAAGGGCAGGTACTGCCTCACATGGTCGTTATTCAGGCTGCAACGCGCAAACTCTTCGCTCTACCCCATTTCTAAAAACGGAAATGGCATGCTCTCCTCTTCTATCAGCCTCTTTCGCTTGCAAACGCACGTTTCCGGCAAAGAAACAACACTAAAACAACAAAACAGGCACATGTGAAGCGCTGATTTCTGCCTTTGCACATACTTGCTCGAGAACCCCTTTCTAAACATAAGTGCCAGCGGAGCTTCCCTGTTTGCACGACAGGTGGCGCTCGCTTTTCCGAAGTATCTTGGGGTGTGGATAAATAACAGTGTTGAGTATCTGACAGAGCATGAAAAATATGTAATGAATAAAGCTGGTAGGAATGCAGCTGTCATGAAAAATAGGGCACTGTGGAATTACAATAGGTATGAGGTGGTAAGAGGGATCTGGAAAGGGGTGATGGTCCCTAGCCTGACCTTCGGGAATGCGGTCCTGTGTATGAGGCCAGATGTTCAAGCAAGGCTGGAAATTAGGCAACGGGGAGTAGGGAGGTTAGCTTTGGGAGCACATGGCAATACACCAAATCAGGGGGTACAGGGTGATATGGGATGGGCGTCTTTCGAGAGCAGAGAGGCTAGCAGTAAGATAGCATTTGAGGAACGATTGAGAAGGATGGAGGAAAAGCGGTGGGCTAGGAAAGTTTTCAGATACCTGTATATAAAGAATGTTGACACGAAATGGAGAAAGCGAACTAGAAAATTGACAAGCAAATATCTGGACAGCAGTAAGGGGGCAAATCAGCAATTATCGGTTAAGAAAAAGGTTAAAGGAACAGAGAGAGCTTTGTGGAAAACAGGGATGCTGACGAAATCGGCACTAGAAACATACCGGACCTTTAAACAGGAAATTGTCAAAGAAAATATCTATGATAATTGTAGGGGAAGTTCTTTGCTGTTTGAGGCCAGGACTGGAGTTTTGCGGACTAAGAAGTATAGAGTCAGGTACCAGGAGATAGACACTTTGTGCATTGCGTGCGGAGAGGAGGAGGAAACGGCTAAACACTTGATACTTTTCTGTAAAGGGCTTCACCCTACAGTGGAAGGCAGCGGGGCTGACTTACCCAAGGCATTGGGGTTTAGGGATAGTGAAGGGAAAGTAGATTTTAAGAGGTTAGAAGTAACCAAGCGAAGGTTATACGATTGGTGGCTAAAAGCAAGACAGGAGTAAAATTTCACAAGACATGGCTAGGTGGCTTGAGCCACCGCCCGATGTAAAGGGTTCAGCCGTATCCATCCATCCATCCATCCATGGTCAATTGTTTGGGAATCTTAAGTGCTGGAGACACTGGAGGGCGTTTGGGAGGTATCCGTCTGATTAGACGCCTTTCCGCACTCTCCAGCGTCCCAGACAAGGAGAACTGTATATGCGTTCGCAGGAAGTATCGTAGTCGTTAGCACGCTCAGCTGCGGAACGGAAGGATGGTGGTTCGAATCCCATCGTGTACAAGGATTTTTTTCTTATCTAGCTGAAGAGCGTAACGGACAGACAGGGTCCAGAGCATGCGCCATTAAAGGCTTTCGCCTTAATACAAAGCATGTGTACAGAACGTGGCAGTGTTGAAGCCACTTTGGCTCTGCTTGATATAGAGTAATATAGGATTGGAGGCATGCGCAGTCGTATGTGCAGTTTCTACTTCTCTTTTGCGCTGCGTACAATTCAATGGGTGATTTCTGTGGATGATAACACCAACCATGAGAACCTGCCAGCGTGACACGTTTTCGGCATACCTATAAAAGCTAGTAGAGAAGATAGCAGCCTGTTTTCGAGTTATAACTGGCTTTCAGAAGTACGGCATCATGCCACGAGGCGATGCTTTTATGGCAGAGCTTCGAACTATTTTTCGACTTTTTCTAACATTCCTGTTTTGTAAAGATACCGTGACATTCTATGCACGTGTGCATTCTTGAAAACTCTTTTGAAGACACCAATTTTCCCTTATTTTCGAGGATTGAAAGCTCACCGTCCTTAAAAGAGCATATTCTTCGCGACTTCTGAACCTCCAGCCACACAATTATTGTTTATTTTTTTAAGATACGAGACACGATGTAATTATTCCGTGCCGGGCAGGACTGGGCTGTCAGTCGGTTGGATGTAGGAGTCAGTACAGTCTCTGAGGACTCCAGGAACCGAATCGTGAGGAGGAGGAGGAGGAGGGACTTTAATGAAGCAGGAGAGGTCTGCCTTGCTGTCTGCCTGACATGCTACTGCAGCGAATGGTGAGGTTAGCTGTGTGCGCCCGGGCGCTTTGCCATGATGCAAGGTTTAGCCCCGCAGTCCACTCCTTCGTACCTTTTTTGCAGCTTGCCTGGTGGCCATAATGCCGTGCACTTCTGCACGCTAACAATACTTACTCATGTGTGGAGGTCTTGCAAAGAAAAAAGAATAGTGCCTTCACTGATTTGTAGCAGTTGTTTGTCCCTCCAAAATAGCCGCTACGCCATATGAGGTCACCCCGCGTCCAGCCGGCCGGGAAGGCGAGCTTCCGCGCCACCTATATAGACGCAGGCGTTACTCGTACGCGACGAGTTTCCCCAACCTGTGGCGCAGAGTCGCAGCCACGGCAGGTTCGGATGAAATAGGCAACGGCAGGAAATAGTTTATTGCCCTAACGCTAGGAAATAGTTTATTGCCTTAACGCGAGGCAAAGCACACTGCGGAAGAATGTTCTATCCGATAAAATAGACGTTCGGTAAGCTCACCAAGTCACCGCTGTCGACCGGCGTTGGGTCGGTATACCCGTGGGCAAAATGGGGGTTCGTCGGGGCGGGTGGGCAGGAGGCCGGCAGCAAGGAAAAGAGAGCTCTTTCTCGCCGCGAGCTCCTCTTTTAACTCCTCGGGCATTGCTTAACACGGAGCAGTAGGTTACTCACGAGCATAGGAATGCGCCTTCCCTAAGTGGTCAGCGCGCTGTAGTGGCGTCACGTCATTGTAGGGACTGGACAGGAAGAAGCAGAGTAGTAGTAGTAAAAACATTTATTTGGGAAGAGAAAACCTAGGCCACAAGGGTGGAGTAGAGATAGATTTGGAGCTTCAGTGGTCGGTCTTCTCTATTCAAGGATCGTGTTGGCCTCCGCCGCCACCTTGGCCCTCATCACCAGCATAAGCTGCTTGCTCGGGTTGGAGTCAGTCAGGAGGACCTCCCACTGCCCTAAACTAGGGCTAGTTTGCGTTGGTAGTGAATGGCTTTTTTCACAGCCCCATGTGACGTGGTACGTCGTGGAGTAGCCCCCACACCACACGCACTCTTTCAGGTATCTATTCGGCCACATTTTATGATAAATGGCTCTACCTGGGCAGGTGTTCTGTTCGCAGTCGTCTGAGCGTGGTGGCCTGCTCTCTGTTGAAGTTGCCCGCCGGAGGCGAGTGCTTCTTGCGCGCTCCCAACAACGCCTTCATTGCCTCCCCGTAAGACTCTGGCGTGCTGATGGGTTGCGCCGGCAAACCCGCCCTCCGGTTGGGGAGCCCCTGACAACGGTATCGACCGGGACATTTCCCTCAACCGCAGTGCAGGGGACCCAAATGATGGTGTGTTGATTGTTTGCGTGGTTGGTTACATGTCTGTGTCGCTTTTATTTGGAGAGAGTCCTCGCGGGTTTGAGGCCGATCCTTCCATCTTTGTATGCCTTAGCTGGAGCCTGAGAATCCGTCGCTATCCTGTCCCTGCCGATTGGCCCCAGTCAAGGCTAGGGCGATCTCTTCCACTGCCTGCGTTGTCTTTTTGCGCACTGACGCACCTGGGATTATTTTTCCTTTGGCGTTCACTACTGCTACCGCCCTCGCATTTTCCTTTGTCCTGTACTTGAAAGCGTCTACATACAAAACCACCTGTTCTTTCTTTAGGAACCTGTCCATCTCCGATGATCTCGCCGCCCTTCTTCCTTCGTGGTTCTTCGGGTCCATGTTTCTGGGCACCGGTTTAACCAAGAAAGTGTCCTCGTTTTGCTGTAAACGTCTACCTTGTCTTCGCCCTCGTCTTCTGCCGGGTATCCCAGCTTTAGCAGTAGTGCTCTACCAGCGGGCGTTTTTAAATCTTTCCAGTTGAAATATGAGCATGGTTTCGCTTTGTTCCTCATTGATGCCGTACGCCCCCATGTTCATCAGCTTCTCGGTCGAGGCGCAGTTCATGACACCTAAGGAGATAGACGTTGCGGATCGCTCATCATACCGAGGGAGAAGCAGAAGTGTTTTCTCTCCCCAGTACCGGCGGCGACGAGCATGGTCACGTGACTCCGGCGCGCGCGCCGCTAACGCGAGGGTCGAAGGGGATATCAGTGTACCCACACCCTTCCCTCCGTAGGAAGCCTCCCAAACGTAGAAGCCGGGGCAACGTTACTTAACCTTCTCCGCCATCCAGGAATCAAAGCTCGAAGTTCTTTGGTTCCCGCCGTTGCATCAGTTGACGGCACGGCACCACGCCCTCACCGATCAGCTGCTCCGAAGGCTTGGCTTCCCGCGTGATGACGATGTCGAAAGGCATCTTGCTCCCAGTCTCGGTGCCTTGGTCCGGTGAACTTGGTCGACCGCCTCCTTGGCGCCGGTTGCGATTGCTTGGAGTCCAGATCCGTGGCTTCACCGTCTTCAGAGACTGGGTCAGAGTCAAGGGCTGCGGCGCTACTACCGTCATGTGGCGGTTAAGCTGCCCTGGCATTCTTGGTCAGCTTGCGAGGGCCCAGAGCTGCAGTGGTTGCGGGGCCGCGCCTGTGCGAAGGTCTACCCACTCTATAGTCGCCTCTGTTTGAACCGAAGTGGGTGCTATCACCTTCACTTCAAGATGAATTGATTTGTAGTATTTTTATTATTGTTAATCACAATAGTAATAAAATCATCCCGTTAGCTTTGTAAACTACTGCCAACATCCCGGTAGTGCCGTCAAAATCTGTTTTCGCTCGGGACTCCTGCCTCTGAGTCAGGAGTATGCCAGCTGGGATCGTTTTCGGCGAAGAGAAATACAAAGCAGCTGCACGGCACGTGGAAGTGTTAAAGCCGCACTGACTCTGCTCGATATAAGATATATATAGGATCGGAGAGATACGCAGTCGTATAGAAAGCTTCGCTTTTGCGCTGCGTACAATTCAGTGGGTGATCTCTGTGGATGATAACACCGACCATGCGAGGCAGCCAGCTCGACACGTTTTCCTCATGCCTAAAAGCTAGAGGAGGAGATAGCAGGCTGTTTTCGAGTTATATAACTGACTTTCAGAAGTACGGCATCATGCCACGAGGCGATGCTCTTATGGCAGAGCTTCAAACTATTTTCCTACTTTTTAATATTCCTACTTCGTAAAAATACTTGCCCTGATATTCTATGCACGTGCGAATTCCTGGAAACCGTTTTGAAAACATCGTTTTTCCTTATTTTCGAGGATTGAAAGCTCACCAGCGTTGACTGAAGAGCATCTTCTTCGCGACTTCTGAACCTTCAGCCTCGGAAGTTATTTTATAAGGCGGCAGCTTTTTTGCCCCATGACTGCGCGCAAGACCAGTCCGCAGGAAACGTGCACAAGAAGTGTCCGCTCCACCTGTCATTAAAGAAAAAGAAATTGCGGCGAGGATCAGACTCGAACCCACGCGGGCAGAGCGCAATGAATTAGCAGTACATCGCCTTAACCACTCGGCCACCTTGACTTCCTTCTTTTTTGGTCTGTATTGCCTGTTTTGACAGTTTACAACAGATCACACACATGTGTTCTGCGCTGAACTCTGAAACATCAAGAGCGGAGATGTGCTGCAATCACATGAGAAAATCAAAACTGTTTCAAGAAACACAATTCTCCCATCAACTCGACACCTTCATCTCCAAAACGTAGCTCCTTGCACACTTCACTCAGCTTAAATCTTAAATGTATTTTCTTTGAAGAAATCTTGGACAGACCACCGCCGAAACGAGGGTGTTTTACAAGGCATATGTCGTAACTTGAAACGGCATATAAAGACCACACCGAATAAAACGAAGGTGTAGTATGTCGTAACTTGAAGCCGAAACTAATTCGAGAAGCGTGAGGTGATCGTGTTGAATTATAGAGCTCATCAGGACGACACCAAGGCTTTCGCCTTGATGCACGTAAGGTGACATAAGTGGTCCCCTGAATTTTTTTTTTCAAATTACGAGACAAGATGCAATCATTCTGTGCCAGGGCAGGACTGGACTGTCAGCCGGTTGGATGTAGGGGTCAGTACAGCCTGTCAGTATTCCAGAAACCGAACTGTGTGCGCTAGGGCGCATTGCACGATACAAGTATTAGGCCCGCAGTCCATTCCTTCGTACCTGTTTTGCACTTTGCCGGGTGGACACAATGCTGTGTACCAACCGCACATTAACATTACATGCTCGTATGTGAAAGTCTTGCAAAGAGAAGAGAACAGTGCCTTCTCTGATTTGCAGCAGTTGCTTTTTCCTCCAAAATAACCACTATACATCGCGGCTGCGTTTCCCGAAGAAAGTCGGAGCCATTTCTTCGGTGACTCACCGCGGTCACTCTTTTCTGCCGGTGAATACTGGCCGGGGAAAAATGCATACTCTCGACCGACGTTTTTTCTCTGGAACGAATTGGTAAATCGAGGTCATTTCTGTGCGTTAATCACAAAAAACACGCCTAGATTTCCTTCTTCCAGGAGGAGGAGGAAAGGTGAGGAGGTTAGCCGGCAGATGAAACCAGCTTGCTACCCGGCACTGGGCGAAAGGGAGGAGGGGATATAAAGATGAGGGAGAAAAGGGAGTGATAAGAGAAAGCAGAAGGTTAAAAGACTTCGATAAAGTCACAGCCTGTCGTGCAGGCACGACACTCTTAAAGGGGCTCTGAAACGCCTTCCGAGGAGAGAACATTAACTCACTTAATCACTGCACTGCGTTGCCATGAAAACCAGAGCCAAATAATACCCTTCTACACGCAGCAGACGACCCACAATCACGCGTCAAAGTTGGCGAGCCCCTCCCGGCGACATTTTCATGCTCGCACCCTCCACCGTCCCCCGCATCTGCATAGACATGGTGAGGGGTGGCCATTGGTTAGATTCTTTCAGACGTCAGGCAGCTACCGCGGCCGCGACCAATAAGCCGCCTAGCTCCGGTGGGTCGGGAAGCTCGGCTCCCAGAGGGAGGGTCGGCGAAGGAGCGCCTACCTTCCAGCGTGCATAAAGTGACGAGAGGAGAGAGAAAGGCGCGAAGACGCTGAAATTCAAATTTTAAATACAGATAACTCAGCTTCTACAAAGCACATTTGAAGAATTCTTGCTGCACTGACATCGCACAACACACGGGCGCCTTAGCGTTTTTTTTTTATGCAGGAAAAACGCTAAGGCGCCCGTGTGCTGTGCGATGTCAGTGCAAGCTAAAGGTCCCCAGGTGGTCGAAATTATTCCGGAGCCCTCCACTACGGCACCTCTTCTTCCTTTCTTCTTTCACTCCCTCCTTTATCCCTTCCCCTACGGCGCGGTTCAGGTGTCCAACGATATATGAGACAGATACCGCGCCATTTCCTTTCCCCCAAAACCAATTATTATTATTATTATTATTATTATTATTATTATTATTATTATTATTATTATTATTATTATTATTATTATTATTATTATTATTATTAACAGTTCAAATGGCTTGATGGCTCTGCTGTTTGCGTGGCTGCGTTGCCTGCACACTCAGCTCTTAACCTTTTGTGCTGCTGCCGTGTTCAGGTGGCGCGTAGACAGCAGGTAGTCCAGCTTGTACTTTATGTACTCGCGTGCGCTGTACTACGTTCGTCACTGCGTGGGCCTAGGAACAAGATTCCGCTGCGAAAAAAACAAACAAACATTTGAACAGTCGCAAAGAATGTGCCGCAACGCAGCGTTGATGCGCAGCTGTGCGGATGCCACCTGGGAGAAAGAAATATGTTGGTGCGGACGCCAACGTGGCACTTCCGTGCTTTGACAAAGACACTGTACGCGAAGTACGAGCACTTAGCGACCACCGGGAACCGCCCGTTTTTTGCGTGCGCGTTTATTCTTGTATTTGCGCAGAGGGTCTGGCGCGAGAGTTGACCGCCCTCCCCATTTCGCTGCAACCCTTACAAAATTTTTTTAGACAGAATCGACATTTGAGCTAGTTGGTATTGCATCTTGTAAAAATATATAAAGCGCACTCGGAACAACGGACAAGGAAGACCAAACAACACAAGCCTTACCCGCAACTGGGCGTTTATTTAAGAAACACACAAAAAGAGAAAAACCACAAACAAAACAAAACCCTTCACGCAGGCGCATCAGGATAAGTGCTCATGCGCCTGCCTGATTTTATCCTGATGCGCCTGCGTGAAGGGTTTTGTTTTGTTTGTGGTTTTTCTCTCTTTGTGCGTTTCTTAAATAAACGCCCAGTTGCGGGTAAGGCTTGTGTTGTTTGGTCTTCCTTGTCCGTTGTTCCGAGTGCGCTTTATATATATTTACAAGATTTTTTAGACAGCCTATAGACTGTCCATAGACTTCTGTCTATAAAGTCTATAGACTCTCTACAGACAAACCCTAGAGAAGGGTCTACAGGCAATACAAATCCTATAGACAGTCTATAGACAATCTATAGATTTATGGCCATACAGTTTTAGTAGACTTTTGTCTGTAGCCAGTCTATAGACTATGAATAGACAAAAATAAATATCTACAGGAAGGCAATAGAGTCTATAAGAAGTCAATAGACTGTCTAAAGACCATTTTTATAAGAGTCATGTCGGTATGAAAAACGACCTTGCGAGGTGGCGGAGCGCGGGCGGTAATGCTACGTCACGGTCACGTAATTGCAATGTCAGAGCTGGCGCGCGACATCCTCCACATGGTTTGAAACCGCCCCGAGCAACTTAAAGCGTAGAGTTCACAGTAACTCAGCCATGAGCAGTGGGTGGCGAAGCTGACTCACAAAGTGCTCCCCCTTCAGCGCCAGCTGATCGGTCAGGCCTGGAGGGCCGTATTCGCCAATGGTTTCCCGGACCTGGGTGAACCACCCGCGTAATTACTTTATACTAATGAAGTTCTCTCTTCTCTTCCGCCGCAGCCGCCGTCGCGCCGACCCCTCCCCAACGCTGCTCCGTGCCACGTGACCAACAGCTACGCATGCGTGCCGGCACCTGTCTCTCTGTCGCTGCGCCATCTGATCTAAGTTGATTTCGTTCTGCATTGGTTCGGCAGAATTGTGACGATCCTTGATGCACTTTTGTCGAAAAACCGTATCTTAAGACGTAATATGATACCGCCGCGGTGGCTCAGTGGTTAGGGCGCTCGGCTACTGATCCGGAGTTCCCGGGTTCGAACCCGACCGCGGCGGCTGCGTTTTTATGGAGGCAAAACGCTAAGGCGCCCGTGTGCTGTGCGATGTCAGTACACGTTAAAGATCCCCAGGTGGTCGAAATTATTCCGGAGCCCTCCACTACGGCACCTCCTTCTTCCCTTCTTCTTTCACTCCCTCCCTTGTCTCTTCCCTTAAGGCGCGGTTCGGGTCTCCACCGAGATGTGAGACAGATACGGCGCCGTTTCCTTTCCCCAAAAACTAATTTTCATTTTTTCTAAATATGAGAAGTGCACTTCTACGAACTTCGGATACAACGAACGCAATCCGCGTGACCGTCGGTTTCGTTTTTTTTTCTCGTGTTTTTTGCGGTGTGAGTAGGCCGACAGGAAGATTTTCAGATACGCTGTTAATCACCTGTAAAGCGAGCTTTCAGTGTGTGCACAAAAGGTTTGGTCTGCACACTGCAGCCGGTGGTGCAGGTCTGTACACCGCATCACACAAACCCAGCTGCAGTGCTGGTTTTGCCGGCATAACTAGCCATCCAGTGCATGCCCAACAATTCTGCACAAAACCATTTTTTTTAACGGGAAACCGTGTATGAACGTAACTTTTTTATATAATGTAAGGTTTCGCGATAACAATCAATATATCTGCATATCACCCGACGGTAGTCTTGCATTTCTTCTATTACCGTTTTTGATATCGTCAAAAGCATTCCCCATTGGTTTTCTATGGCAGTCTTAACTCCTTGACACGATTGATGGAAATACTGTAGAAGAAAGGATTGGTATATATGAGAAGAATGGACCATTATCTTGATTATTTCCATAAGAGTATCTTACAATTTTCTAATTTTCAAAATTTTTCTCCCAAAACATTGAACTTGTGTTCCATGCTCCCTGCGTCGCATTTGTGAGCGTTTAATTCTTAATACAAAAAAGCAGACGTAAATGGTTAAAAACAATCACTATTAATATAACCTGAATGAAAAATTAATAGCAAACTATAACTAAAAATGCAGGAATTAGGTATTTATTTTAGAGTAAATTTTTTAGTTTCGGTTTCGCGAAATGCTAGGGGGTGGCAGCCTTGGCATTGTCCTTGGATCGGTGTTAATTAGAAACGTAATTTTTGTTGCAGTTTATTTAGAAATTACTGGGTGTTTTAATAAAACAAAATTTTAGAAACTGATTTTTTCTCACTAACATGGAGATTTCAAAGCAGTTTCAAACTATAGCCTTTAAATTTAAAGGAGTGTAGGCACCTATTTTTGGTGGCATGCTTTATTCTCTACAATGATGTGATATTCACCTACGGTACCTAAATAATTTATAATCGTATATTTCTGCCATTCTGTTTCGGTGTCAACAGCCGAATGATGGCCGTGACGTCAAAGATTGGTTTTGTGTCATGTGAGTCACGGAAAGGCACCGATACAACCGCTGCTTCATCAATTTAATTCACGACAATGCTGAAACCAGCCTTCCTCAAGAGTCGGAATGACAACAAATGTAGAAGCACAGATTATATCGCAGTTTTCCTTGCCTCACGTGACCTATAACAACACTTTGACATCACAGTCCTCATTCAGATGTGGAATCAGAAGCCGAAACAACACGAGAACGAAATTCGATTATATATGATTTGGCGGTCGTAGGAGAATACCACGCGATAATTCGAAGTAATTCCTTAGGCATTATTAGAAGAAATTAACGAAGAAAACAAGCGCACAAATGTTAGGTGTCTATACTCCTTTAAAACTGTATTTTGATGCTATCACAATAATAACGGCAACATCGCGTTGGCTCTGAAAGTTGCTACGAGCATCGATCCTGGCAGTATCATCACAATCTGTTGCCGCAAGCGCCTCCTACTGCGGGCCAGTAGCACGCCAACTGGGATAGTTCACGGCGGGGGAAAAAAAAGCAAAGATGCAAGGCACGTGGGAATGTTAATAACCGTGTTTGTTATGCTCGATATAGGTATATATAGGACCTCAAAGATACGGGGCAGCATACGCAGCTGCGACTTCGCTTTGGGGCTGCCTCCTACCAAATGGAACATTTCTGTGGGTAACAACGTCGACCTTAAGAGGTTTGCCAGCGCGACACGCTTTCGGGATACCGAAAAGCTAGTAAAAGATAGCAGCCTATTTTCGACTTACAACTAGCTTTCAGAAAAGCAACGTCGCCCCGTGGCGATGTTTTTATGCTACAGCTAGCTTCGAACTTTTTCGGACAGGTTTATTTTCGTAGTTGTTATTTCGTGCACCTGGCATGCACGTGCCCGGACATCCACGTGTGCATTTCTGATGACAATTCTGAAAACACTCTTTTCTCCTATTTTCGAGGGCTGGAAGCTCACTCGCTCTATGCGAGTCTATACTGTGCCCGGCAGTGCTCAAACATTTCGACACTTCTTTCCCTGCTCTTTCTGTGGGAAGGTGGCTGACACGTTCCACATGGTCTGTGCACGTCAACACAATCCTTCTCTTCCGCCCCTAACCCCTTATAAAAATGGTCTATAGACAATCTATAGACTTCTTATAGCCTCTATTGCCTTCCTATAGACATTTATTTTTGCCCATTCATAGTCTATAGACTTTCTATTGACAAATGTCTACTAAAATTGTATGACCATAAATCTATATATTGTCTATAGACTGTCTATGGGGTTTCTATTGCCTGTAGACTGCTCTCTAGGGTTTGTCTATAGAGAGTCTATAGACTTTATAGACGGATGTCTATGGACAGTCTATAGACTGTCTAAAGAAATTTTTTTAAGGGCTGGACCTACCGGCCCAACAAGCCCTAGTTCAGCGAGCTCGAGTGGCGGCCCAGGCCAATGGGGTCCCTGAATAAGGGGCTCCACCTAGTACTGTAAGGGGAGCGGCCCACTAGGGAGTGCTCCCCACGCAACCTCTCTGCAATATTCAAATAAATGCTTTCGCCACCACCACCTCTTTGTGAGCATCTTCTTCGCGGCTTGTGAACGTGCAGCCGGATTTGTTGTTTGCTGTTTTTACTTTAAGAGACAAGCGGCAATACTTGGTTAAGAAGGCTATTGAAGGCTATTAGAAAGGCTAATGAATTGAGTAGCTAGTATCGCCTTCTGGCACTCAATAAACCGAATGAGTTGTATGCACTCGGCAGCGTTCTTGTGCTGCAATTCAAAAACAAATGGTCCTCTTTTTCATAACATTTTTTTTGCAGCTTGCAGGGTGGACGTAATGTTGTGTAACACTGTTCAGTAACACACTTACAGCTATATGAAGGGGAAAGGAATTCCTCGATGTCAGCGGTGCAGTACATCAGAATGCAGATAAGACGTGCGTGCTAAATAGCAAGATGGTTGACTAATATTTTATAGTTAGCTTTTTAGTCATTACTGCTAGGCTCCACCGTAAGTAATAACTCTATCGTAATCTGTATCGCTATCAGCGCTGCATGTAGCGCGCGCTGTGTTCGTGGCAAGATACGCTCCAATGTGGAAAGGGCGTCACCCTCCTCTGCATATCTTGCATAAAACCAGTGCTGAATAAACGCTGGGGGTCCACTTTGGCCAGCAAGTGACACATGATGTGTCGTTGACTGACCTGCGCGATGCAATAAACATATCAGTTCTGAGAATTTCGAAAACGCAGTTAACCTCGGCGTGGTGGACCAACAAATTTTGACTATTTCGACGAGTTACATGTACTGGAGAGGTTGCTTTGCCTACAAGCTTCTCTAAGCGCTTGAAATTTTGGCGCGATGTAGCCAAAATTTGTTGGGCCACAGCACCGAGGGTAACCGCCTTTTCGGAATTCCAAAAACTGATATGAATATTGCTTAGGCTGGGCTAGACGATTCTCAATAATCAAAGAGCCTAACAATCCAATATTAGTTACTTAGCCTGCACGCCTTAGCTATATTCGGATGTACAACACTGAGAATGCTATGCCGAGAAAAGCGCTCTTCTAGCTCAAAGACCCTATTTTTAAAATTTTTGTAACGTGTTACGTGAAACACCCTGTATATTGTTCCTTAGAAACCCCCATTTTTTTTCCAACGTATGCTTCTTTGGAAGCATGCAGGCACTACAGTAATGGTAGGATCAGCAAGGGAGCGCTACGCATCATCCTCCAGGCGGGACTCCCGAACAAAGAAATTCAGCACAAAATTTTCTGGGTGCCGGGGCACACCGGGGTGACTGGGAATCAGAGGGCCGACGATCTAGATCGCGAGCTTGCCAACCGAGCAGATACATCAAGTGACCCTGAGCCCACCACAACGGTGGAACCATCGTACGCGGAAATACTAAATCACTACAGAGGACAGCGTATCCTCCACCACGCCAGCTATTAACGCAATATGAGGCAGTCGGTTGGCGTAGACTGCAAACAGGAAGCTTTCATAACTTACACATACTTCACAAAATGTTTCCGGACCAGTACGCGGACACATGCAAGTGGTGTGGAGCCACCCCCACTTTATACCATATTACATGGGAGTGTGAAAACAATTATTCATTCCATAAACTAAAAGAGCCCAATGCGGAACAGTGGGAGAGCCTGCTCACCAGCAGCGTGCTGGCGGTCCAAAAAGGACTGGTCCAGCATGCGTATGAGGTAGCAAGACTCAGTGGGGCCCGGTGGAATAAGGGCACCACCCCTGGAAGACTCGGAACTTCAACATGAAGACACCCGGGTCCCGCTGAACCGACCAATTTCTGGCGCCAATAAAGTTTCTCTCTCTCTCTCTCTAACGTGCGGTGCGATCGTGTTGTTTTCCAGTGTTTCACGTTTTGCAATTTGAGTACTTCCTTTTTTTCCTCGTGACTTGTGTGCTGATGTGTAACTGCTCCAATCTCATATTAGTGTCATCTCGTTTATGCTCTGTGGCCCCCGTTTGCAGCATGCATTTTACGAGGGGGCCTGACAAGGCAGTCGAGCAACTTGACCATCTGATTGTTCTACTCGTCCCTACGTTCATGGTGGGCAAATAAATGACCAGGCGAGAATAAACAGAGTCAAGAAATACTGCGTGTTTTCCTGCTAATGGAATTGTTTCCTCGTGAGCAAAACTTCTTGCTTCTAAGTTTCCGCTGATGAATGGGTGTTGGTTAGAAACCATGGGCTTAAATAGGGTGAAATGCGATACTTCTCTGTTATCTCGTCCAACGCAGCACACACACACTGCGTCAATGACGAACAACTGTGACGGATGAAAATTTTGGTGAAGTTCATGCGCTAGTAGCAGTACAATAATTTCAATCTTAGTTTTTCGATACCAGTTTAAATACAGAACACAAAAAAATGAGCCGACGCTGAGGCAGCGATCGAATATCGAGCGTTAACACACCTAACATAGGTCGTCGGTTCGAATCCCAGCCGCGAGCTAGACTCTAACTTAACTGGTACGTTCGTGCTGCACGAAACTTGAAATCGTATACCACCACCCCGAACACTCTGGGACAAACGGTTGAGCCGCAGTGTTCATGTGAAGATTCGTAAAGGCGTGGAATGGGGGGGGGGGGTACCTAGGTCGCCGGTTCGAATCCACGTGGATTCGATCAAATAATGGGGCTACCATCTCACCACATAGGAATCTTGGTAGTTAGAATTAAAGGTTTTGGAGTTAATATCTTCAGGAGGTTAGTACACGGAAGTGCCACCTATGATACGAGGACATTTTGCGGCAGTACCCTGGAACTTTCCTTTATACGTATGTCAGCCATATCAGTTCTTTGAGCTTCAACCATGTCGGATTGAAGCTGTTCGTGACTGGTATCTGTATTCTAACAAGTTTAATGGCATACGTTTATGTTTTCCCTTCCCATTTATCACATAAAAGAGAAACTTGACCCCGGTACTAGTCATTTATTTTTTTTTCGATCAGGAAGCGTGCTTGGCACTTGTAAGAAATGGGTAGGTAACATACTATTTCAATTTTGCAGGATTATTCCGTTGAGTCTACAGTAAATTTGAAGGCTGATTAGTGAACCTCCTCACCTAAGAGTTTTGGACCAACAAGAGTTGTGAACGTTCTTCGCGACTGTCTTCAAGTAGGCCTAAGTGGTGGCTCGAGAACATGGAGGGAAATAACCGCTTTGTAACTGCGCAGAAGATCAGACGAGCGGCACAACACATTGCGCTGTGTTGTGGCGCGTCATCTTCTGTCCTGTTTGTAAGCGCAGTTTTTTTCTGTATCCGTTATATAACGTTTTATAGTCAGTCTATAGACTTCTTATAGACTCTATTGCCTTTCTATCGATATTTCTTTTTGTCTATTAATAGTCTATATACGGTCTATAGACAGAACTCTGCCAAAATGTGCGGCCATAAATCTATAGATTGGCTATAGACTGTCTATAGGATTTGTATCGCCTATGGACTGTTCTCTAGGGTTTGTCTATAGATAGTCTATAGACTTTATCGACAGAAGTCTATGAACAGTCTATAGACTGTCCAAAGAAAATTTTGTGGGGTATGTGCCGCGTTTTCACAGACAGCGGCCCCATATACAAAGTGTTTCGCAAGTGACATTACCAAAAAGCTCATGATCTCCTCTACTTTGGCAGGCAGCGGAAAGTTGTGTAATGAACAATGCCACCAGAGGCTCGCGCGCAAAAAAAAAGAAACAACATAAAAAGGAACTCCGGTGAACAAGAGGACAGGGAACATTTAGAAGCAGCCATAGCCCTGGCGGTCGTTAACCCCTCCACCAGGATCATAGTGAGCGACTCTAAAAGAGCCGTATCAAACTACAGTAAAAGCCTAGTCGGCAAAACAGTGGGTATAATAATAGCTACAGGGAAAGTATTAGCACAGATCAATATCCTTTGGGTTGCGGCACATGCCGGAAACAAACAAAATGAAGTAGCGGACAGGGCAGGCCGGGGTCTAATCAACGGGGTGCTCCTAAGTCAGATATGCTCGAAATTCGAAGACACTGTAAGCTCATGCCATGAATTCACGCAGCTGTCCAAGGAAGACAGAAGAAAGAAGAACAGAAGAAGCTAAGTAGAACACAGGTCACTATGTTGAGGAGGCTTCGAACCTCATCAATCTTAAGCCCTCACAGGCTTTCACTAATCACTAGATGGGACTTCAGTTCCCTGTGTCCTAACTGTAGCGAGACTGCTACGCAAAACCACATCATGTGGGGATGTCGCGCAAAGACTGCCCCCCCCCCCCCCCCCCCCCCACCCCAAGAAAAAAAATAAGCTAATGCCAGCCTCGAACCAGGATTCCTGGGAACGCCTACTACAAGACAAAGAAGCACAGCAAGACCTGGTGGAATGGACCATAGCGGTCGTCTCAGAATTGGGGCTACCTTGTGGACCAGTGCGCGCTTAGCAGAGAAGACAACCTTTTATCTGTTAAATAAAATTTGCACATCTGTCTAACGTTCGCCGAATTGGCGGCGAGTTATGGGGCTGGAGCCGGGCGGCGAATATGCGGGCAACAAAAAGATAGGTGAACAAAAAGAAGACGAAAAGCTCCCACAATCGCGCTGTCGCTGTAGTTCCGAAGGACACAGACAGCAGCGCACGCTGAAAGCAGGATGGAGGCATATGCAGTGTATTCTGCGCAGGAAGAGCTCTTCTTTGTTTTGTTTCGTTTTGTTTTTCTTCGCAGCAAAAGCACACGCTGTCGCGGGCGCTCTTGTACCCCTACATGATGAGTGCATTACGTGCACCCGACGTGAGCTGCTCTTTCTACGGCTGGTACACACCGCAGATGTTTAATAATAATAATAATTGGTTTTTGTCGAAAGGAAAATGGCGCAGTATCTGTCTCATATATCGTTGGACACCTGAACCGCGCCGTAAGGGAAGGGATAAAGGAGGGAGTGAAAGAAGAAAGGAAGAAGGAGGTGCCGTAGTGGAGGGCTCCGGAATAATTTCGACCACCTGGGGATCTTTAACGTGCACTGACATCGCACAGCACACGAGCGCCTTAGCGTTTTTCCTCCATAAAAACGCAGCCGCCGCGGTCGGGTTCGAACCCGGGAACTCCGGATCAGTAGTCGAGCGCCCTAACCACTGAGCCACCGCGGCGGGTCCGCAGATGTTTTCGTATACAGTTTCGGCACGGCGAGCCATCACTTGCGGGACGGTCCACGATACTTCAGCGCACCTTTACACGCCAACGCTGGGGTGACGTGAGCGATCGTTCCAACGCAGACAACGCAAGCTGTGCATGTTCCGAGCTTCTACATGCAGAGCTTGCAGGACGTTGGAGATCATTGATCTTTGATAGCACTCTTAATAAAGGAGGGCTTAGTACACAGTGGCGGAAGAAACTTTATCCAAGGTCTCGGTTAAAAGCTGGTCTAGTCCGCCTGCCAGGCTCCCCCCCCATGTGGGTCAGAAATCGAAGGCAAACAACCTAAATGTATACAGTGCAGCGGCACTTCGCTTTTCCATCCATGTCCGATGATAATTTAGGAGGCTAACTAGTGCTAGGCCTGTTTTAGTGCTACGCCTGCGTTTACTGCAGCAACTTATATTTCTTTTGTGCAGTAGGTAATCATCTGCGTTTGCCAATAATACATGGTTAATAATAATAATAATTGGTTTTTGGTGGAAAGGAAATGGCGCAGTATCTGTCTCATATATCGTTGGACACCTGAACCGCGCCGTAAGGGAAGGGTAAAGGAGGGAGTGAAAGAAGAAAGTTTGCGTCCCCGTCATTCTGGGGAGCTTAAATCTTAGCCTTTCTTACTCTCCCCGGCTCTTCCTGCCGTCATGGAAGTTCATGCATTCCATCGAGCCTGTATTCGTCTTCGTGCATTGCTGTCTCCTTATCTTTTTTTCTATTCTTCTGAGATCACCTGGATAACATTGATAACCTGTCCTCCGACGTACGCTGCATTGAATGCAGTGCACTCCATGGTATGCGGTCATGCACACAGTGTTGGATTGCCAATGCGTTCTTATTGTTATGCATATCGTTATTTATTGCCCTTGATTGTCATCCTGATCAGCTCGGGCCTTTATTGTATTCTAGATGAGCTTTATTGTTGTTCAGATGTGGTGCCCGTCGACGGGTGGATGAACGGACAAAAAATGTGCGGAAACTGCAGACGGATACAACGAACACGGAAATGTGAATATGTGGACGCGTATAATACAAAAAATACATAGCAAACACCTTCATGCTCTGACTGCATGGAGTAACATTTTTGAAGGTGCAAACAGATAGGAGCACATTACCCAGCGTAACATGACTGTTACTTTCTATTTCCCAACCAAAAGCAAATGGTCAACTGGCGTTCGGTAGGGTTTGAAGATTTAATAGACTAGTTTTCGTGACATACAATCCTAAATTTCTCAAAACGCTTAATCCATTTCATTATACGTCTAAATAACTAGAAATATAAGAACGGGGTGGAGCGCGTATGGCAGGTTCTCTCAGATCATGAAAAGCAGTTTACCAATGTCCCTCAAGAGAAATGTGCACAACAGCTGTATCTTCCCGGTACTCACCTACGGGGCGGAAACGTGGAGGCTAGCGGAAAGGTTTCGTCTCTCAGTTCCTGATTTGTCCCTTCCTTCACGGCGCGGTTCGGGAGTCCTCCGAGATATGTGAAACCGGATGCAAGGAACCGGCTCGGACGTGGCGTGGATCGGACGCTCGCGCGAACGCTCCTCGCTTCACCCATGCCCACCGCTGAATTCAGCGACGGTCAACACCGCTCTTGCCTGGATTTCGTCTTCGAAGCTCGGGTAACGCCGTCGGACGCATCGGCAAGTCCCTTTTTGCCTGTTTCTGCGGACTTTTCTGCTTTTCGGCTCTCGCCGGTACGCACGGCCCGCTAGGCCCACGCCAGGCCTAGCGACCCCGCTCTGACGGGGCTGTGCCGCATTATCTGAGTGGGATCTTCCTCCAACACTGGATATGGAAGTCGCCGTGGAGGGGGCTGACATTAGCCCCGAAGAAGTTTCGCACCAATATGGTTGGTTCACCGTCGGTGAATCGAAACGCTGCGGTCACGAACGCCAAAGGAATAACCCCGCGGCACACAATGGAACCGATCGCGCCCAGGGACAGGGCAGCATGCGGCACTCTGCCGACTCCTCTGCGAAAAAGCTTGGCCGACGACTTGCTCGACAATCGGTGGCGTCGAACCTACCTCGCCTACCCAAGGGCCTAACCAAGGTGATATTCCGGCCATCGGGCGGCCTCCGTATACTCGAGAGCTGTGGCCAACTCGGCATCTTTCAACTCATCCGGGACGCCACGGGCCTCACCTTGGCAGAATCATCTGAAGACTGCATGCTACTCAACTTCAAGCAACACACCATACTGGTGGCCACCCATTCCGCGGTACGAGTGGAACGCTACTTAAACATCAAGGAGCTCATCTACCGCGAGAAAAAGATCGCCATCACCTCGTATGTCGCCACGCCGGATGGCAGTGGTAAAGGAGTGATCCAAGGCGTTCCGAAACATCTATCGGACGCTGACATCCTTGCGAACCTTCAGCATCCAAGGAATCCTCCAAATGTGGAGTCCGGCGCATGGGTGCGCAGTCGCAGACGGTTCTCATTCTCTTCAACGGTGAGCGAGTTCCCCGTTGGATCAGCTTCGGTGGTGGCATGATTCGCTGCTGCCTCTACAAAAAAAAAAAAACGAAGTGTGTTCTTTGTGCGGACAACTCGGACATCGCAGAGACGTTTGTCCGGACCCGAAAAACGCTCGCTGCCGCGGATGCGGCGTGGCCAATCCTCCTGAGACACATAGCTTCGAGCCTGAGTGTGCCTTGTGCGGTAAGGGCCATGAACTGGGCAGCAACAAATGCCGCGAAATCTACCACACTCCATACATTGTCAGCAAACGCCGCTGGGAACAGGAACGCCAACACCTGACCCAGCATAGCCAAGAGTCGCCGCAGTCTAAAGAGCGACGCAGCCGCTCCAAAAGCAGGGGACGAACAAATTATAGACATCGATCCAGCTCCTTTCCACAACTGGAACCGAGAGGCCGGTCCGCCTCCAAATCCAGGACTCCTTCACACCAGCCACGGAACCCCGGTTTGAACCAGGACGCCGTCGGCACGCAAAAGGTAGGCTGGGCAGATGAAGCCTCGCAGAAATCTAACTCCAACCCCTCTGAGCTAGCAGACCTAAAAGTGCTGGTAGGGAAATTACTTCGTGAGGTCGAGGACCTAAAGAAAAAAAATGCCGCTCTAAAACAGCAACAAATGCAGGCTGGGTCACCGCCTACGACCGATGGCGCCAATAAACCTACCCCCTCTACCTCCGCCGGAGCGGACATGCACGCTGAATCAACGCGGGCACCCCCGCCTAAGCGAAAAGCAGGCGATTCCCTGTGCGAAGGCCAAACACTAGCCGACACCATTCACAAAATTGAAGAAGCGCAAACGCAGACTAACAGCACCCTCATTCAAGTGCAGCTTACAATGACTTCCATCATGGAAGAATTATGCAGACACCGGCCGAAATTAACTTAGGCAGCTGGCAGCAGGAAGCAGAGAGCAGGCTCCTTCCTCACAAAATTCGCAAACCCGCTTCTTCTGAAGCGGTATCCGACTAGCAACAACATGGCGCCACAACCCAATTACACCATCTGGCAGTGGAACTGCCGAGGATTTAGCCGCAAACGAGCTGTACACCAACAATTCCTCAACAATAGAGACGGACTGGACTTAATCGCACTACAAGAGACACAAACTAATAGCAAGCTAGCTGGGTATCAATCCTTTTCATCGGGGGGTGGAACGCTTGGAGTCACGACTCTTGTCAAACGAAATATTGCGGTAGTACAGCACGATACCCCAGTCACAAATGTCACACACGTGCTAGTCGAATTAATTCCGCCTAGGAAACCCGACCACAGTCTGTTTGTGCTGAATGTCTATAGCAGCCCAAAGTTACGGAAAGCAAGCTTCGGCCCGCTTTTTCAGGCGACCCTGAAGCTCGCAGGCAATCACCCCGTCATTTTCACGGGAGACTTTAATGCCCAACACCCGGCTTGGGGTTACGCACAGGAGGACATTAAAGGTAGAAAACTGTGGCTCACCGCACAACAGTGTGGGTTGACTCTTCTTACAGATCCACTAGTCCCCACCCGCTGCGGTAACAGTGTTTCCAGGGATATGTCTCCCGATCTGACTTTTGCTAAAAATTCGGGCACTCCAACATAGATAAACACTCAACAAAATTTCGGCAGCGATCACTACATATTGGAAATAGTGACCTCAACTGGCCCCAAACGTCGTAGTGCTCGAGCCCCCACCCTTGTCGATTGGGACACGTTCCGCGCTAAAAGAGCCGCCCGAGAAGCTGATACCCCCGAAATACTAGACATAGATATCTGGGCACAGGATCTTTGTCAAGATGCCAAAGCAGTCACCCATACGTTAGACCAGGCTGACCACCTGGAGATTGCGGACAGCCGGCTTCTTCACCTATGGGAGGCAAAGAGTGGACTCGAGAACCGACTCAAACGACAGCGGTGGAACCGCAATCTGCGCAGAAGAATAGCTAGGCTAAACAAGGAGATCGAGGATCATGCAGCTAAACTTACTCAACAAAACTGGGATGACATATGCAACCAAATGGATCGCAATATGGGAGTCTCTAAGACTTGGCACTTGCTCCGTCATCTACTTGACCCTACAGGTAGCAGAACCACCCAGAGGCAGAACCTGCAGAAGCTTGTGCATGAGTATGCAGGCCCACCAGAGGACCTTTTCCTTGAACTTAAAGATAGATATACTGGCAATGCTCCTATCCAAGCCTTCCCAGATTATGCTGGTCCGGAAAACACGCAGCTCGACTCCCCCATTACTGTGGATGAGGTTAGGGCAGAGATTGCCAGGCTAAACTGCAAATCCGCCACTGGCCCCGATGCAGTATCCAACAAGATCCTCCGCGACCTGGATGAAGTGTCGCTACAATCACTAACTGAGTATATGCAGAAATGTTGGTCGGAGGGCTCCATCCCACAAATATGGAAAACGGCAGAGATCATTCTCATCCCAAAGCCAGGGAAGGCACTCAGCCTTGAGAACCTCAGGCCGATTTCGCTCACGTCTTGTGTAGGTAAGCTCATGGAGCACGTAGTTCATACCCGCCTCAGCCGGTTTATGGAGGAGAACGAGCTGTACCCTCCAACCATGATAGGATTTCGACCAAAACTTTCTACGCAGGATGTAATGCTTCAGCTCAAGCATCAGATTATTGAGGCAAAAACGCGGGACACCAGAATAATTCTTGGACTTGACCTGGAAAAGGCTTTTGACAATGTCAGACATGATGCGATCTTGGAGAACCTTCATGAACTCGGGGTGGGAGCCCGCACCTTCAACTATATCCGCGACTTTCTTTCAGGTAGAAAGGCGCATTTTCAAGTAGGAGGTCTCCACTCGCATGACTTTCCCCTCGGCAACAAGGGCACCCCGCAGGGATCGGTCCTATCACCATTTCTCTTCAACGTTGCAATGTTGAAACTTCCACACCTATTAGCGCAGGTTCCGCAACTCCACCACAGCCTCTATGCTGACGATATCACCTTGTGGACCGCCGAGGGCAATGATGCCGAAATCGAGGAGAGACTACAGCATGCAATAGATATCGTACGTGGGGAACTATGTAGACCCTAGGGGGCTGCGGTGCTCTCCAGCCAAATCTGAATTTCTCATATTCCGCAACATCAGATCCCTTGCGCAAACCCCACCGGCCATCGAACTCAGTATTCGCGGAGTCCCCATTCCTCGAGTGCCCAAAATTAAAATCTTGGGCCTAATTCTACAAGAACACGGCTTCAATGGTGACGTAATTCGGAAGCTTCAGGGAACCTCGCAGCAAATTATGCGACTCATTCGCCGCATTAGTAACCGCCACTCGGGCTTGAAGGAAAGCAATACTCTCCGTTTAGTACAAGCCTTTGTGATAAGCCGCATAGCTTACGTATGCCCTTACCTACATCTCAAGTCAGCTGAAAAAGAAAAAGTGGAGGCCATAATCAGAAAATGCGTCAAACAGGCAGTTGGGCTACCCATGCACACAGCGACTGAGAAAGTGTTAGGTCTCGGTCTTCATAACACCCTAAGCGAGATTATTGAAGCGGTAACCGTCTCGCAGTACGAACGACTATCGGCCACACCAACTGGCAGACACATTCTGTCCACACTAGGCATAACATACGAACGACAAGGCGGACCCACAACTGACCTTCCCAAACATATACGCCAGCTTCTGGTCATTCCTCCACCACCTCGGAACATGCACCCAGATTTCCACGCTGAACGTCGTACAGAGAGAGCCAAATCATTAGGCAAACGCTTTCTTAATGATACCTCTGTGGTATATGTAGATGCGGCAGATTCTTCGGCTGACAAGATGGTAGCTGTGGTCACCACGGAACGTGGTACACTCATAACTGGGGGCACTATACGCACTCAGCACACACATGTTGGAGAAGAAACAGCAATTGCTCTAGCCATTGTGGGATCCTCGGCAGAAACCATTGTCAGCGACTCAAAATTGGCTATACGTAACTACACGTTTGGAAGAATCTCCCCACAAGCAGCACGGATTCTGCTAAATTATCAGCCCACGCGGCGCATTCGCCTAATCTGGACGCCTGCTCATGCTTCCCTTGCTGGTAATGAGGCGGCTCATAACCTAGCTCGAGAACTGTCCCGCCGAGCTGGGTCGTGCAGCCCACCCGCCCTATACTCTGGCAAGGACAGGTTGTTTTCTTACAGAGAAATCCTGCAGCACTACAGGCTTGCAAGACTCAGATTCCCCCCAGCAGATAAAACGCTCTCCAAGCAACAGGCCAAAGCCTGGCGTAAACTTCAAACTAACACCTATCCAAATCCCCAATTGTGTAGCTTCTATTCGGAAGGACTCTACTCAAACAAATGCAAAAATTGTGATGCGAAAGCCGATCTAAATCATATGATTCGGAACTGCCCGCAGTCCCTACCAGCGAGTCACTTCATTACCGACTGTGCTCATTGGGAGGCTCTATTGCTCAGCCCCGACCCGGGGATACAGATCAAGCTCCTCCAGCTGGCTGAAGACGCCGCCGCTGCCCAAGGGATAGCGGCCGCCGTTTAAGCGGGGGGCGACTTCGTGTCGCTCCTCTATATCCGCTGGAAATAAAGTTTCACAACCAACCAACCGGATGCAATTTTTATGGAGGAAAAACGCTAAGGCGCCCGTGTGCTGTGCGATGTCAGTGCACGTTAAAGAACCCCAGGTGGTCGAAATTATTCCGGAGCCCTCCACTACGGCACCTCTCTCTTCCTTTTTCCTTTCACTCCCTCCTTTACCCTTCCCTTACGGCGCGGTTCAGGTGTCCAACGATATATGAGACAGATACTGCGCCATTTCCTTTCCCCCCAAAACCAATTATTATTATTATTATGTTGTCACTGACTGAAATTGAAATTGAAAAATGGTTCGAATCCGACCTCGGCGACCACGTTTCGATGTAAGCGAAACGCAAAGCAGCCGCGCGCTGTGCGATGTCGGTGGACGCTAAAGATCCCCAGGTGGTCGAAATTATTCCGGAGCCCTCCACTACGGCACCTCTTTCTTCTTTCAGTCCCTGCTTAGTGTGTTCCCTTACTGCGCGGTTCAGGTGTCCACCAAGATGTGAGACATATGCTGCTCCATTTCCTTTCCCCAAAAACCAATTTAATTTAAAAATAATGGAAAACGTTTTGCTGCTACGCAACGCATAATACAATTCATAACGCAAACGCCAGAGTGGAAAAGGACTAAAATATAAGCAAACGGTTATTCGAATAATGAACAACAGAGGTTTTAATAAGACAGTATGATAGTTAAAGGTTAAAAATATGTACGCATCGTAGCTCAAACAGTTGTTGGACGTAAAGGGTAACGTGCTAGTCATTATTCACAACAGCGCCGGAAACACGGACAAAGGGAGAGAATAGACAACGCAAGCGCTGACTTCAACTGAAATTTATTACGGGAATGGAAGAATAATTACACATTCGAATCTTACAAAAAACAAACATAAACGTAATGGGCGTACAAGGCATGAACTAATGCGCACGTGTCCAGCAACAAAAAAAACTGCCGATGGCCTAGCTCTGTTAGGCCAGGGTGTACGTAGCGAAAGCGCGGTGACTTCTGGATCGGAAAAGTTAATACATGAAACCTGTGCATTCAGTACATGCGCCTCTATTCATGATTAAACGTTGAGCCGTCGTGGCGTCTCAGTGCTCATTTGTCTTTCCTATTCGAACCGACTGGACACACTCTTGAGGGGCCTCTATGGGGAGTCCTTAAGGAAGTTGCTGACCTTCAATTTCTTCACTGTGCGCTTCTTTTTAGACTACCTGTATAGCCTCTCAAGATGGCAGATGACTCAGTCACTTAGAGAGTATTTGTTCCCTGTACCATTGTATCGGCAACCTTTTCTGGAGTTCCTTGACACCTGTGTTTTAAAACGTGTTAGGCGAATGTGCATTTATTCTGCCGCAAAAACATTCTTCTTTAAGCTGCACACGTCCACGCTGCCTGTGAAGGCATGGCTTCATGCTAAGGAGATGCCTGCGCCATGGTCGGTGAACTGCCGCCTGTACAATACACCATAGACAATTGACCATTGTTTTATTCTGTCCATGCTGTGTTCTTCTGGAATATATTACAACGAAAAATTACGAAGGACATTGGCATCACACCCTGCAGTATCCGTTTTTTGCCTGTGGAGAAAAACTGTGTTTTGCCATATGATGTATTTATGTTGCTGGGACTATTTAGTCTGGAGGAGCCGCATGATGGACCGCCAAGCGGAATCACTACGGTCGTCGAAATCTTTGTTTCGTGAACAATGCGCTTTGATGCGGGGAGTTTATGCTGCCTCGCACCCCTATCTGGATGCATGTGTGCGCCTCCTAGACTTTTAATGTTCTGGAAGGAGGGTTTATGCAGGGGTATGGTGGCGTGGTGTTTTGTGGCGTAAGCGTGCTTAGACTTTTATTTTCGGCGTTATCTCTATGCAATAAAGAAAAAAAAAGAGCCGTCGAGACGGAGTGGCAGCGTCTTCGCCTCAAACGCCAAAGGCCCTGGTTCGGTTCCCAGCCTCGACACAGTTTTTTTTATTCAGTTAGTGTGCGGGGGTTTCAGTGGCTCCCATAGATACCGCCACCCATAGATTACCGATTAAGCGTGTAAGGGCGGATAAGGGTAAGGGCGGCTCCCTGGCGAGGCGCGCAGTGTGACGTCATGCCAGATGGCGCGGCGAGCGCGCGGCGTCCGCCCAGCTGCAGCGGTTTCTAGGCACCGGCTCAAGGACTGTCTCTCTGCCTTCTCGGAGCACCGCCACACCGGAATCACAAGTTCGTGGCCAGTGTAGCTTTCGCTACAAAAAACAAAACAAACAAAAACACTCTGGCCAAAGGAAGATAACACTTGGACGCGTCCTTAATCGCGTTATCAATCAAGATGGGCACCCTTGAGGAAATCTAGGTCATTCTGTTACACCACTACTAAAAGCCGACTGACGCAAGTGTCTCCAGAATTATGCATGTGACAGGCTTCCATTATTTTAGGGGAGAAACAGCGCAATGAAACACGGACACACGAAGAACGGACACACACAGCGCTCGTGTGTGTCCGTTCTTCGTGTGTCCGTGTTTCATTGCGCTGTTTCTCCCCTAAAATGCATTACCAACTAGCCCGGAACCTTGCTCTTCTGAATTCCATTATTTCTCTAGCCAATTGGTCCTTAGGTCTGAAAAGAATGGTTGTAGCAGAAAATCCCGGGGCGCAACCGGATGAACTACGGTGCAGTGCGAGGTCAATGGATGACTTTGAAAAGTCGTTGTCGGAGGAATTAGAGTGTTCCTGAAGCCTTTTATTAACGCATCACCCGGTCTGACCAATATATACGGCACCGCAAGAAACCGGAAACCTATAAACAACTCCAACACTTCATGAAATGAACTTTGGCTGATGCTTGACCTGGCACCCACAGTTTTAACACGAAGGCTTATGTCAGATCTTTTTTGTTGTGAACAGATGCCACTCAACTCGTTGGGTGCCGAAAAAATAACCTTCACGCCGTATTTGCCCCCTATATTCTTTAACCCATGGGACAATCTATAGACACACGGAACAACACAAACCTTTTTTGGTTCACTGGGAATCTGTTGCTTGCGTGCACCACACTTTACCAATATCATCACCTTTTCACATGCTTTGGTTATGAGTTGATCCGGGTACCCACTCATTTTCAGCCTTGCCAACAGCTCAGACAAACTATCATCGATCGGGTGGGCACAGGACTTGTGAACGGCTGACCGGATACAGGACACCACAATGCCATCTTTTACTAGCTTTGAGTGACCTGAATCGAAGTCTAACAAAGCTTTCGCAAAGCCTTTTTTGTTTTCTTTTTTCTGGACACGTGCGCATTAGTTCATGTCTTGCATTCCTATTCCGTATATGTTTGTTTTTGTAAGATTAGAATATGTATATATTCTTCCCTTCCGGTAATAAATGTCACTTCAAGTCAGCGCTTGTGTCGTCTATTCTCTCCTTTTGTCCATATTTCCTGTGCTGTTATGAATAATTAATGCGTACCAACTCGCCCAACTTTTTTCACTCATGATTGACACGCTAGTTCTGTCGAACTAACCACGTGACCGCTGATACTGGCTATTTATGCATCGCGATGTGTGGTTCATTTATGCACCCTGTACGCACATTAAACCATATATATGCGTAAATGCCTTTACACGCTCATTTACACACCAAGGCAAGTCGCCTTAGTAGTTGGCAGACGTGTTACTGGCCTTGCGAAATGTTTTGGGCCAAACAATGGCTTGTCTTTGAAAAAGTACACGTCGGCCGTGAGTCAAAAATTTAAGACTCGGTCAAGTTTTGAGCCATCAAGTCAGACCGCGAAAACAGCGAAAAGCATAAACGAGCAGCGGTTTGAATGAGCCTCTGCATCTGTCTCGGATTCCTCACCCGCAAGCCGCCTGCCTGTACGGCTGCCATCCACGTCGAGGCTTTTCTCGCACCAGCTGGATGGATGAACTCTAGCGGGCAATGCTGGAACGATGATGCGTGCGGGACGACGCATGTTGTGACGGTGCCCTCTCTCACTTTCCAGTTGCTTTCCCCCAGCTGCATTCCAGTATAAAGGGCGAGGTGAAAAGCAACGTTCTTCCCGTTTTGTGCCAGCCGTCGCTTAAGCCGCATCAGAGACGATGTGCTCCTGGGGAGGGCTGAGGTCCCACGTCACCGAGCATGTCTCCTTCTGGGCAACCCTGTGCGCCGTCTCGCTCTGCTCCGTGGCCGTGTCGCTAATGATCCACAGGGTTGAACCCGAGCCGTTCATGGACGAGATTTGGCACGTTCCCATGGCGTACAATTACTGCGCCGGAAACTACAGCCACTGGGACGAAGAGGTCACCACTCTTCCCGGCGTCTACGCGCTCTCCATGGCGTTGCTATTCGTGCTCGGTCTATTCAGCTCCGCGAACCTCTGCACGGTGTACGTGCTTCGCTCTACCAACATGCTCGTCGGGCTGGGCAACTGGACGGTCGCATACGCCATAGCCACCAAGCTGGCCGGACCCGGCGCTCCGCGTGCCAAGCTGGTCCTGGTGAGCGCCGCGGTCAACTCGCTGCCCGTCCTGCTCTCACTGACGCACGTGTACTACACCGACCCGGGAAGCGTTTTCTTCCTGCTCCTCATGTACCTCTCGTACCTGTACCGACGTCACTGGCTGGCCGCGACGTTCGGAGCCATCGCCATATTCTTCCGGCAGTCCTCTGTCCTGTGGGTGGCCATGACGGCCAGCTCCATGCTCCTGGACAAGTTAGAGGCGAGCTTCCAACTTCAGCGACGCGACTACGAGAAAAATGGCGTCGTCAATGGTGTCTGCAATGATGTCGGCAATGGCGTCGCCAGTGGCGCCGCCAACGGTGTCACCAAGGGTGCCGTCAACGGTATCACTAATGGCGTCATCAACGGTATCGCCCACGGCTGTCCAGACACTACACACGACCTCCCTGAGCACAAGGAGGCGCGGGTCCGCATCGTCTGGAAGCGGCTCGTCGATGACATCTGCGCGACCGTCAAGGACAGCCTGGGCTACGTGCTGGTGGGCGTCTGCTTCGTGGCTTTTCTCTTCTACAACGACGGCATCGTGGTAGGCGACCGCAAGCATCACCAAATGTGCTTCCACCCACCCCAAATGGGCTACTTCCTGGTCTTCACACTACTGCACGCTGCCCCGCACATGTTAAAACCCTCGGTCGTGGCAGACTTCGCGAACAGCGTCGCCCGTAGACCGCTACTGTACGCCGTGCTTGGACTGGTGTCTGTGCTCGGCGTGCAGAACCACACACATCTACACCGGTACACGCTAGCAAACAACCGGCACCTGACGTTCCACGTCTGGACTCACGTCTTGGGAAAGGGCCCCCTGGTACGTTTCTGCCTGGTACCGGTGTACGTGTACGCTGGCTACGCTCTGCTGCACCGATTGGGACACACCAGGCTTCTATGGCGGGTACTGTTCATAGCTTGCACGTTCGCAGCCACCTCGTTCCACAAAATGCTCGAGTTCCGCTACTTCATCGTACCTTACGTGTTCTTCCGCCTTCACGTGAAGAACGAGACTTACCGAGAGCTCCTTCTAGAACTGATTCTCAACGCTACTGTGTACTGCGTGATGCTTTACATGCTCCTTGCCCGTACCATTGTGTGGAACATTGATGGTTCGGCGCAGAGTTTCTTCTGGTAGGCAGAGTTCTTTTTATGTATTGGGGTTTTTGCGATGGATTGTGGAATTTCGGTTAGGTTCTTTTTTTTTTCGCTGGCGCTGTCATAGCTTCGAACATGTTTTACGCGCATTTCCCAACATTATGTTCGGCGGCTGCGGTTTCACAGCTCGGGTCATACGCAGCTTGGTTCGTGAATGGTTGGGATTCCTGCATGCCTGATTCCATTCAGTCTGGTTCTGTCAACGGTACAGTTTCCCAGCTTGCGGTTAAGTAACGTCACGTGGTGCCTGGTAGGAATAAATTAATGAAAACGAATAAGAACTCGTTTCTGAACGCGCACGACAGCAGTTCGAATATTTTTCCTCAAGGGGAGATTTATCTCTTAATTTCTTTGTACACAAAGAACTACCCGCTACGCTAATTATTTACAGTCTCTCCTAGGTATGCGTTAATTCTTGGTTGCATTTTAATATGCGTTTGAGCCAAAACGCCATTCAAAAAGCTGTCGGACAAGCCAGGAGGCGAAACCGATAGTCTGGGTACTATATATATATATTTATATATATATTGAGAAAACACAATTACACTTGCTGAGATGCTCCCAAATGGTAGTCTATGCATGCTAAGTCGAGAAGTCGACCAACCACCATTACTATTATGAACAAAAACCTTTGTGAACCTAGCCCTGCGTCGTTTCACAACCTCTGGCCACTGTAGTGGAATCTACAGCTGGTGTACAAGGGGTTGAATGCTTCAGCTGTTCGCGGTTTCGAGTGATGTGCGTTTCACAGACCACTTATATACCGTACACAGGAGCACAGCTGCGATTGATGAAACTACGCCACGGGCGTCAGTCATTCACAGAGCGCTCTTAAAAACGAACTACTATGATACTTCGGCCCTTAAGCTTTTGGCGCTGTTTGTAGCTTCCACCGTAGCCCTAACAAACTTGAGTCAGAGTATTGCTCACATGTGCGCTTTGGTGTGCTTGTTACTTACGTTTCACAGTTTTGCTGATGTTGTAGATAAACAAGCATTGCTGGCACTGTAGACGTTGTGTGCTCATTCTTCGCCAAGCCTCAGTTTTTTTTTGCACCTACAAGGCACGGCCGCTTAGCACGGCTCGGGCATTACTGAGAAAGCATTCCATGCTTTTTTGCCAGTGCGGACCGGCCTCCACTCTGGAAATCATGCTAGATGCTCGAGTGATAACCAAAACATCTAGTCATACAACAATCATGCACCGATTTTACGCATCACAAGCTTTGCCACTTTGGCCAACAAGCGGTGATGTCGCAAGGGTAAGTTGGCTGGGAAATTTACTCGTTTTTCGAAATGGCTGTGGAAGCAGTCAGAGGAAATTTTCGTCGGTCCTCTTTCGATATCAAATACTTCTTTAATTGAAGAAAAATTATATTTTATAATTGAGAAATGGACTGTACGGGTTGGACGTCAAATTTCAGCGTAACCACTTCGGCGTCCGCGCTGGAGAGCTCACTTGACTGACCTTGATTACACGGACACCATGTGTGTGACACAATGGGACCTTCGTGGGACGCGTGCTGACATGTGCTCACGTGACCACGCGTAGCTCTTTTTCGCTAAGAGGAGGAAGAGGAAGAAATTTATTCTAAGGGGTGGCGCGGTCTAGAAATGATCAATAATAATAATAATAATAATGATAATAATAATTGGTTTTGGGGGAAAGGAAATGGCGCAGTGTCTGTCTCATATATCGGTGGACACCTGAACCGCGCCGTAGGGGAAGGGATAAAGGAGGGAGTGAAAGAAGAAAGAAAGAAAGAGGTGCCGTAGTGGAAGGCTCCACAATAAAATTATTCCGGAGCCCTCCACTAAGGCACCTCTTTCTTCTTTCGCTCCCCCTTTATCCCTTCTCTTCAGGCGCGGTTCAGGTGTCCGCCGATATATGAGACAGATACTGCGCGATTTCGTTGCCCCCAAAACCAATTACTGCTACTACTACCACAAAAATGGCATAATTAGGACCAATAGGCTCTAAAGTTTCTGCCTAAAAAGTTTCAAGGTCTAAATTCAAACTACTATAATATCTTTATATTTTGCGCCTACGAAGCCCGGAAATGGCGATTTCGGAGCGGAATGCGGCAGGGCTTCGTGCCCGTCACTTCCCACGACTTTGTTTGGACTTGGTTTCATTTGAAAGCTGGGCCCTTTCCCGACTACTTGGTACTACTCACTACTGCGAAATATTTTTGAAAGGTCCGCATTTCGCCGTTTTCTGAGGACCTTACAACGACCCCGAATGGCTGGCGCGCGCACTGCAAATGCGATCTTCTCGTTTTTTTTTGCCATCGTGACTGGCCTCACGGCAGTTTTTAATACGTTTTTACGGTGAAATTTCAATTCCTCATACACCGTTGAATTCAGAAAGAACTAAATTGTATACATATTTTGTTTCTGTTTGACTTATTTTGACATTTCAAATTTTGTGAACAATAATGTCACATAACTGCACTTCATAATTTATGATGCTTGGAAAAATTTAACATTTTTATATGATGATGTGCTTCAGCGACAGCATATTTAGCATAGCTCCACTTGACAGGCCTCTGAATACAGGCCAATTTCAGTCGAAGCCAAAAAAATTTGAAGGAAAGCATTCTTACGACCCGTAAGAATTAAACTGATTAGGCTTGAGTTATTTTTCTACAATGTGGTAGCTAAATGAAATAATCTGAAAGTAACTAAATTTTTGAAAACAAGAAGAAACACAAACACACAGCTGATTTTATTACGATGTCTTTAATAATAAAAATGTTCATTTCAAGACCAACGTCTCCCATTAACCAAAGATCCTCAAAGGGGGCCCCACTTGTCTTAGCGACATGTTCCTGGGCCTCACGGAGAGCTCTGTCCACTGCCTATGCTTGGCCAGCTGGCGGAGCCGCTCGCAGAGGGGCCTCCCATGAGGTCGAACGGACCGCGAGCAGGTGACCAGCGCTAGGCCTCGCGCAACCTTCCTTGTCATTGGGTGGGACGCGGGCTGGTTACAAAGCGCCTCTCCGTCTCCCTCGTCTATTTTAGTGCGAAAGCCTTCAATGGCTCATACTCGCTGCCATGGGTCCGTCCGGCGTCCGTTACATCCAGCAACCCGACAGGAAAAATATCCTTGTGAACGGTGGGATTCGAACACACATCGCTGACAAGACAACAGACGACCTGAAGACAACTCCAGGCTCGAACCTTTCCCTCGCCATCGCTACTTGCGCTTTTCTTCCCTTCTGCTCACACCCCCCGATTGTTCCCTCTGTGGGGCCCCGAGAGCCACATTCGACCACATTATGTTCATCTGCCGACAACTGCAAGCACCGGCCCAATGGGCCCTCACGGACTCGGAGGGCTGGGAGGTCGTGGTCCCTGGCTCCGAACCGGCCTCGCAACTGAGGCTGGTGCAGTGTGCGGAGAAGGGAGCCGTCAGACACGGGCTGCCGGCCACCACCCACTACCAGGAGCCAGCCTACCTCTGAAATTGTGAACTATAAGGGCTGAGCCAATAATAAAGTTTTTCCCCACCGCCAGCAGCTCGCAGAGTGGCCTCCCAAGAGGAGGGATATGTGCCGAGAGCGTGTGACTAGCCCTTGAGCGTAGCCTGCGTTGTCACCGGGTGGGACACGAGCTCGTAACAGAATGCCTTTCCTTTATCCTCGTCTATTTCGCGCTGTTTGTACAAGTTGACCACGAATCAACTGTCCCAAACAGAAACATTAATTTCTCTCGAGGCAACCTCGCACGCTTCGAAACGCCTCTCGGAGAACCGCGTGGTTGCAGGGAAAAGGCAGTTTTTACGAGCTTCCGAAAAGTTTAACGCGAAAGCCTTTAATGGCTCATACTTGCGGCCATGACCTTGTCCGGTATCAGATCAAGTCCGGTCTCAAGTCATGTCACAGCGATGACTCGATAAGAAAAAAAATCCTTGTGCACGGCGGGATTCGAACCACCATCCTTCCGCTCCACACTCAAGCGTGCTAACGACTACGCTACTTCCTGCCAACGCATATTTAGTTCTCCTTGTGCGAGCAGGGGCTTATTATTTTTCAATCTTTCTACGTTGCCCCAAACCTAATATATGTCTAGCGTAAGGACAGCTCGTTATACTTAGTGACATGGGCAGGGAGACTTTATTTTTCGTTCTTTTTATAGGCCCACAATAATTCTTGTCTAGCGCAAGGACGCTTGAGAGTGTTTGCGGAAAGGCGTGGAATGAAACGGATGCCTCCCAAACTCCCTCCAGTGTCTCCAGCACTTAAGATTCACAAACAATTGTGTACCTAATCAACATCCTAACCACACATCAGTTGATTTCAAGCACACAATATTTTGTGCAACTTATATGCTGGAGACACTGGGGGGCGTTTGGGAAGCATCCGTCTGATTCCACTAATTTTCTCAAACACTCTCTAGCATCCTTACGCTGGACAAAAATTATTGTGGGACTATAAAAATAACGAAAAATAAAGTGTTCCTGCCCGTGCCACTATGTATAACGGGCTATCCTAACCACACATCAGTTCCCGCCGCGGTTGCTCAGTGGTTAGGGCGCTCGGCTACTGATCCGGAGTCCCCGGGTTCGAACCCGACCATGGCGGCAGCATTTCTATGGAGGCGAAACGCATGGGCGCCCGTGTGCTGTTAAAGATCTCCAGGTGGTCGAAATTATTCCGAAGCCCTCCACTACGACACCTCTTTCTTCTTTCACTCCCTCCTTTATCCCCTCCGTTACGGCGTAGTTCAGGTGTCCGCCGATATATGAAACAGATACTGCGCCATTTCCTTTCCCCTAAAACCAATTATTATTATTAACCACACATCAGTGAGACAAGCAGCAACACCACGCTAAAGGCTTTCGCCTCACCGCACTTAAGGTCAACAAAGTGCCCACCTGAAAATTTTTAACAATTAGTGGGGGAAAAAGGGAGATTTTTTTTTTGGCTCAAGGTAAAGGTCACGACCGGAGCAAGGCGCATCCCCGCCTACAAACGTAGAAAAGGAAAAAAGGAAAACGGCCGCGGTGGCTCAGTGGTTAGGGCGCTCGACTACTGATCCGGAGTTCCCGGGTTCGAACCCGACCGCGGCGGCTGCGTTTTTATGGAGGAAAAACGCTCAGGCGCCCGTGTGCTGTGCGATGTCAGTGCACGTTAAAGATCCTCAGGTGGTCGAAATTATTCCGGAGCCCTCCACTACGGCACCAATTCTTCCTTTCTTCTTTCACTCCCTCCTTTATCCCTTCCCTTACGGCGTGGTTCAGGTGTCCAACGATATATGAGACAGATACTGCGCTATTTCCTTTCCACAAAAACCATTTATTATTATTAATTATTAAGAAAAGGCGCAGCAACTGTCTATAATTTCTCGGCGGACACCTCAACCGTGCCGTGAGGAAAGGGAAGAAAGTTCAAGTGAAACAAGAAGGAGGTGCCGCAGTTCGAGGGTTCTGGAATAATTTCGGCCACCCAAGGGTCTTTACCGACCACTGACGTCGCACAGCACACGGGTGCCTTTTGCGTTTCGCCGCCATTCTTCCACCCATTGGGCAAACGTTTCACTCACACCATTTTTTTCAAGAGAGCCGTGAAAAAATAATCAGTTAAAAGGTGGATACGGTGATCTTTAGTGAGCCCCAGTCTGGCACCATGTCGCCGGCAAGCACTCGCCCTACTGTTGCTCATTACTTGTAGTTTCTACGTATAGAAAACCGGTGACGGTGCACACGTTTCGATTGTCTGCTGAACATTCATTATCATCATCAGCGTAAATACGCCCACTTCAGGCCGAAGGCCTCTCGCGTATCGCTCTGAGTAACGCTGCCCTGTGCCAAGCTGCGGCCACCCTATCCCCCACAAACTTCTTAATCGCATCCGCCTACCTGACTCTGCCGCCCCCTGCTAAGATTGCCTTCTCTTGTAATTCATTCCATTACACTAAGTGACCATCGCTTATCTTGTACTCGCAATTCATGCCCAGTCCATGCTATTGATCTTCTTGACTTCAACCAGGCTATCATTAACTCGCGTTTTGTTCTCTGACTAACTCAGCTCTATTACTGCCTCATAACGTTAAAAAGAGAAATTATTGAGAACGATGATGCAGTGGTACTCGTAGTGTAACTATGAAGACAGGTTCAAGCTCAAACCATGCACAAAAACAATTTCTTCGCATACATAGTGTAACACACTGATACGTGAGTCACACTGCATAGAATCAAAAGCGCTTTATTAGAAGAATACCACTGTTTAAATAGCTACGGCTGTGGGCAGTTATCAGCACACCGATGATAGCAACACAGGCACAAAAATTGGCTGTGGTTTAGCTTTGTTTAAACGTGGAGTGACGCGATAGCTACCGTTGGCTGAGTGGAACTTGGTCACGTGACGAACCACGTGATCAGCCAGGGCGCCGCGCCGCCGGCAGCTGCTCCGCCCCACGTGACAGCGTGGCGGCGCCGCCACGCTGACGGTTCGAAATGCTACCGTAATGTAGCTATCGCTACAAAACTGGCGCATGCTCTCTTGTGGCACACTACGTCACAGCGCGTCATTGCGCTATCTGTCACATCTTTTCCCCCTTAGTAATCGATGGCGTAACGTGGTTCCAGTGGCTTCGGTGCGCAGCTCCGTCTGCCGTCCGCAGATCGTGCATGACGGGGCCTATCCGTCCCAAAACGCGAGCAGACAACCGCTCGGGCCCTGACAGCAAGTTCCGCTCGTAGTCAACCTCGCCCGACTGGAAACCTCGTGGTGACGGCTGCCGAAGGCATCTTGCATCACTCTTGTCCGGGTGAAGGCTTGATAGGCGGTCCCGAACTTTCGGCCTAGCATGACTTTGGCTGGCGATTTCCCGGTCTCGGCATGCAGCATAGAGTGCGGTTTGAACGGAAACCGTGCAACCTTGCATAATACGGAGCCCTGTCTCTGTTTCCGTAATGCACACTTCTGTTCTCGAACCATCCGCTCCGCCCTTCCGCGGCTTTCTGGGTGGTACGGTGCTGTATACATATAGCGTATACCATTTAGTTTCAGGAAAGCTTGGGTTATCTTGCTCGCAATACCGGTGCCATTATCCGACACAAGCAAGTCAGACAGACCATGTGCTGCAGACATTTTCCGCAACTTTTCAATTACTTTAGGTGACTGGAGAGACGGCATCACTCATATCTACCCATTTCGACAGGGAGTCTACCCCCCTAAAATAAACACGCTCTGGACGAGTCTGCGAAATCCACGTGTATTCTACTCCACGGTCGTTCAGGCTTAGTCCAGAACTGCGGATTGGATTATGGATTTTTATGCCGCAAGGGCATCTATGGCCAAAGAGCGCCATGGCACGAGGTATTTTCCGACTTCTCAAGGTTGGGTTAAAGACCCCATCTCCCAAGCATTTCACCCTAAATAAGCCGAGCACCAGACCAGGGGAAACATTGTACCCATGGCATCACCGGTGGGTGCCCGGCGGCACAGAGGATCGAATCCCGCACCTCCCATATACGAGGCGGGTGCTCAACCACTTGGCCACCGCTGCGGTGTTCCAGAAATTCGTTGGCGTCCTTGGTTCACTCTCCCTGTTTTCCTGGCATGGCGTGCAGTGCCTGACAAACTCGACGATCTTTTCGTCCATCTTTGGCCACCACACGTACGATCTAGCGATTGCCTCCATGGCCGTCACTCCCGGATGGTTAGCATGCATAAGAGTTAGATCTTGCTTCTGCAATGCCTCCGGAATTACTACGCGGCTCGCCCAGAGTACACAGTCACGATGTACGGACAACTCGTTTTCTTTTACCCGATACGCAGAATACTTCAGGGCTACCCGTTCTCACGGCCAGCCCTCAAGGATCCATTGCTTCACCTATGACAGCAGGGGATCAGCCCTGGTGAAGGCTGCCACTTGCGTTGCGCTCACTGGAGGGCGCTCCACAGCTTCCAGTAGGAGGATGTCGCCCGGCGCCTCGGCCTCATCGCGGGTTAGGGGGCCCGGTAACCGGCTTAGGCAGTCGGCATTTCCATGGTCCTTGGTTTTCCTGTACTCTAGCGCGTAATACTGTGCTGACAACATTAGCGTCCACCGTAACATACTGGGAGAAATAACCGGAAAATTCCTAGCAGGGGTTTGTGATCCGTGATAATAAGAAAATTCCGCCCACAAAGGTATTGGTGAAAATGTTGAACCGCAGAAACCGTAGCCTCACGGTCAATGTGAGCATAATTTCGCTGCGCCCTAGATAGCGTACTGGACGCGTACGCCACAGGCAGCTCATCTCCTTTGCTGTCGCGATAAGCCAAAACTGCTCCCACACCCACAAATAATGCGTCGCATGACTACGCTAACGGGGCATCTGTCTTAAAATGCATCAGCAACGAGTTAGATGTTACTAACTTCTTCAGGCTCGGAAAAGCTTCCATATGCTCTGCACCCCAGTTCCATGCTACGTTGCTATCCAATAAACGATACAGATTTTCAGCTACCTCTGTTCTGCCCTTCAAGAACCAATTACAGCGATTTATCATACCCAAAAAGGCTTTCCGTTCCTTTTTGTTCTTGGATGCAGGATCCTGGTAGATGGGCTCGACCTTGGCCTTCGAGGGGTAGATGCCCTTTGCGTCAATCCCATGCCCTAGAAACTCCAGGCTCTCGTTGAAAAACTTGCACTTTCCCGCTTGAACTCGGAGGCCCGATTTGGACGAGCGGCTGAGGACCTCAACCAACGTCCGTTCATGTTCCTCAATCGACTCGCTGGTAACCAGAATGTCGTTTAGGTATGTAGCTAGCTACTTGCGACGTCCCGGCCAACACAGTGTCCATGGATCTTTGAAAAACCCCGGGGGGCAACGGACACGCCGAACGACAAACCTTGTATAGCCCCTGCACGGTGTTATTCGTGAGCAACTTCGCAGTTTCTTCATCGGCCAGCATTTGCTGGTAGGCCTGCGTCAGATCTAGCTTGGAAAAAACACCCCCCCCCCCCCCCTTCTAATCTAGCAAAAAGTTCCTTGCTTGTCGGAAGTGGGTATACATTGCTTTTGACGGCCTGGCTCACAGTGCTTCGATAATCGCCGCATTATCTGAGGGAGCCATTTTTTTTTCAGCACCACAACGATTGGCGTTGCCCAGTCGGGGTATTGAGTGGGTTGCCGAATCCCCATTTCCACCAAGCGGTTTAGCTCCGTCACGACTTCCTCCCTCATCGAAAACGGAATGCTACGACATCATTTGAGGAACCTGTCTTGGGTGCCCTCCTTGAGTTCGATGTGGATGCGGGGTAGGGCAGCGCCTGGGAACCTCTCACTGAACACATCTGGAAACCTTTCCAAAGTTGCTTCTGTTCTGGCGTGGGTGCTATAAAGACCCTCTATGCTGATTTCCAACGGCTGGAACCCATCCTGGCCCATCAGAGTGTTTCCCTCGTTTTTCACTACCAGTAGTGGCAACAAAAATTCTCTGCCTTTGAACTTCACGGGCACGGACACTTTTCCCAGCACGTCGACCTTGTCCAGCTTACGAGTTGCGTGTTGCAATCTTTCAGTTTGATCTGTCTTGCCACTTGCAGCTTTTGAAATTTGTTCACACTAATAATCGATCAGGAAGCTCCAGAATATACATCCATAGGCACGATTTCCTTCCCACTTTCTACAGCGATGCGTACTTTGGTGCCCCACTTTTTGCTTGCCTGATACTGAACAATTCGTCGTACTCACTCTTCACTGAATCTTCCATATCATCCAGCTGCAATTCCATTTCTGCTTGCTTTTTTCGGCATGCTTTTGATAAGTGTCTCTTTCCACCGCAGCTGAAGCACACAGAAGCTTCGTATCTGCCACGTCGTCCTGCATGGGCTCCCAAACAGCGAAAACAACGCCGCTGCCTTTCTGATTGCTTCATGGTGGCCACCCTTCCTACTTCCGCCGTCAACTCCTGCTGGAACTCGGGCTACTGTGCATTGCTCCTCCTTATTTTTTGCTGCTTGACAGTAGTTTCAGCCGTTGCTGCTAACTCGTACGCCGTTTCGAACGTCAGATTCTTTTCCGCTAACAATCGCAATTGATTCACACAGTCAGAAATTCCAAAAACCAAATGGTCACGCAACATTTCCCCTAATGGAAATTTTGCGCCACCACATCCGCAGTTCTCGGATAACTTTCGCAAAGCAGTGACATAGTCAGCCACGCCCTCTCCGTCTTGTTGGTCCCGCTTCGAAAAGACGTATACCTCGCGTATAGTTAAGACGGCTTCGGGTTGATGTGCTTCTTGACTGCTCCGACGATGACTTGGATGACGATGGCCGCCCCACGTTGGGCGGTCGCGAAGACTTGACGAGGGTTGCTATAAGGGAGTACGTCTCTGGCTCACAGCAACTGAGCAGCACAGCTCGTTTGTCCTCATCCGTTGTGAGCTTGTTATCTGTGCACGATAACTCAATGCGCTCGACATATTCTACCCACGACGAATTTTCACTGAGGCCGAACTCTCGAATGCGACTCCCGAATACCCGCCGCGGTGGCTCAGTGGTTAGGGCGCTCGACTACTGATCCGGAGTTCCCGGGTTCGAACCCGACCACGGCGGCTGCGTTTTTATGGAGGAAAAACACTAAGGCCCCCGTGTGCTGTGCGATGTCAGTGCACGTTAAAGATCCCCAGGTGGTCCAAATTATTCCGAAGCCCTCCACTACGACACCTCTTGATTCCTTTCTTCTTTCACTCCCTCTTTCATCCCTTCCCTTAGGGCGTGGTTCAGGTGTCCAACAATATATGAGACAGATACTGCGCCATTTCCTTTCCCCCCAAAACCAATTATATATATTATAAAGCCATGCTGGCGGCCAACCGGCCCTTGCACGGGTCCGACCGTGCCTCGTCGCCACTGTAACAGACTGACGCGTGAGGCACACTGCACAGAATCAAAAGCGCTTTATTGGAAGAATACCACTGCTTAAATAGCTACGGCGGTGGCCAGTTATAAGCACACCCGATGATAGCGGCCAGGCACAAAACTGGCGCGTGCTCTCTTGTGGCACACCTACGTCACAGCGCGTGACTGAACAATCTGTCACACATACCACGTGCCAAATATGCACCGAATGACTGATTCACAGGTTAGGCAGTGTAATAGGCATATTTAAAGGCCTGCACAAAGCACAAGATATTGCCAATACCGGCTACCGATTGGGGCACAAAATGTAAATGAAGAACACGCAAAAGGTCATACAATGGGCGGAAACATACACCAAACAAAAACAAAGTAAACGACCCAGAATCTGCACAAGTGTGAGATAAACAACATACATGACTAGTATGAGAAAGGTAGGAGTAGCACCCTTTCCCGGTTCGCCGTGATGGACCGTGCCATCCATCGGCGGAGAAACAACGACTCCCCACCCAGCCACAGTTCGTATTGAAGGAAAATCCGCACTAACGGGTAAATTACCCGGAGCTTAGGCTACGCCACTCAGAGAGGCATGCGCCTCCTCTAGAGTACGTACATGGTTGTGGGAACAATAAGGCGCTCATAGAGCGAGCGCCTTGATGCGCGATGGCGGTGCACCTGAACAGCAAACGTCCATGGCACCAACTGCCACATAGCACGCGCAACAACATACTCAACTAAGGCGTGATGGTGGTCCTCGATAACATCAAAGTTCGGGCATCGTGACGATGGCACAACGTCCCAGCCCGCTAGGCGTTCCCTAGTGGGAAGGACTTTCTACGTTCATCGCCATTCAAAATCCCTAACCCGAGGTGTGAGGCCAGACGCGGACGGTTTCCACCTTCTTACTGATGATTTACTATCCTGTTATTGACATAGATACAGCACCCATGATGGATGGGTTACGCACGGGGGGAACTGCCATGGGTTGGGGGATTCCCACAGGTAATGCATGAGGGTGGACTTAGCCGCCCCACATGTTGAGCAGAGCGAGTGGGTCAAGGTAGGGTGGCAGCGATGAAAGGAGGTAAGGTGAGATGTGGCAGTTGGTCGAAGTGAAAGGCTTCGCCCGTCGTTTCGTAGCCAACACCTGGGCTGATCGATAAGGACAGAGGATCTCAACTTACCATCTCTTGGCTTGCGCAGGTGGTGCGGCGCCCTCAAAGGAAGCGAGCAATGTGCTGATAGGCGTTGAAGAGCAAACGCGACAGTTTTAGCAACTGAGCGCGAAGCCCAGGGGAAAGTAATGAAAGAAAAATGAATCTTCTTAGCTGCAGATTTTATTGAAAACGTGTAATTGCAGGATTTATTAGCGGTATTTTTTTTCCTTCTGCTGGTTCCAAGCTGGGTCTCAACCATTCTAACCCGTTGCTCAAATGGTAGAAGAAATGCCGCTAACAGGGTCACATTCGCTGCTCTGTAAGTCTTTAAATACAAAAATAATTCAGAATATTTTAAGCATGTGATTGGGCATGTTCTGATGCATTATTTCTGAAAGTTAAAAACAAATTGAAGCGGCGTTGTTTGTAAATCATTTTCAAAATTTGGCAACGTACGCGTTTTGTTCGGAATTGAGTGCATTTTCAGACATGAAGGAATCCTACCGGGCCCGCCGAAATGAGTATGGATTCTAAGAGGATTCTGTTGTGGCCCAGCTGATTCATACCTTCTACGACACAGATTGACACAGTGCTACGGAACTAGGACAAGATAGAAGAAACACGAAACACAGGACGGGTGCTGGCTACCAACTCTGTATTGCGGCATAAAAAAATAAAAACAGCCCAATTTATACCAATAACCTGGACCACGTGACACACTGTCAGCCAGTGGACATTGCGAAGGAACGCCTCACACGCAGGCGATCATTACACAGTGAAAAAGCACTCATGACACGTGCAAGCACTAACATGCAATGGCATTTCTGAAGTAATGACAAACGGACCACAGATAAAAGGCGTCCATGTACCAGCTATGACAACTCTGAAAAGCGAGGAGATGAGTGCGGCAAACGGAACCTTGGAACTAAGTAAATCACTCAAGAGGGCGAGAGGGCGCAAATGAATGAGAATCGCGCTTGTGCCTTTGCGATTAACATCGGCGGTGCCAGGGGCTGTAACGAGCGGAGGAAACGCGACGATGACAGAGGTGAAATGGCGATGAAAAGAGGTGTAGCAATCAGAGTACGAATAAAAAATGAAAACGAATCGAAATAACGGATCGTGGAAAAGAAAAACGAAAATAAAAACACTGCAATTATGTCCTGCTTCTTTGCTAGTGGCAGTCAGTGAAGTGCAAATTAGACAAAACGTCGGAAGTTAGAAGTGCAATATACAGGTCACCATCATCTTAAATATTACAGCGCTGTCTGAAGACCCTAGTGGTGCATAACATGCGTAATGGCGTCGCACGGCATGATGGCATATCTTCTACTGAGACTCCTCGCATTCCGTGAGCCGCCAGTATATACCCGTACTTGGTTTGGTTTAGTTTATGGGAGTCTAAAGTCCCAAAGCGACTCAGTCTGAGGGACGCCGTAGTGAAGGGCTCCGGAAATTTCGACCACCTAGGGTTCTTTAAAGGACAACTGTATAGGCTTTAGAAATCGACGAGCTTAAAATAGTCGAATGTGTGAAACTTGCAGGCAAAGCATGCGAAGTCCTTTTGGGCTAGCATTTGAAATAGCGACGAAGTCGTCGATTGAAATCGCGACGGCCTTCAAGCTTCTCCGCCGCGCACAAGGCCAAGTGGGGGGGGGGGGGGAGGCGTGATGACGTCATCGAAGGTATCGGTACATTTGCAACGCATGAATGCCTGCTTCGAAGGATAAAAACCAGCACCGCCGAACGAAAGCCCTGCCGAGCGTTGTTTGGCAGCATCCAACGACGCACGGCAGCGGCAATTTCAAATCAAACCTTCCATGAAGTTACACTGAACTTCGCCGCACTCCTCTGGTGCTTAGAGGAGAAGCGCAAAATTCAATCGTCGATTACGCCCCTGTTTTAAAAGCTAGTACAAAAACACTTGTCATGCTTTACCTACAGCGCATATAGATTTGAATCCTTGAAAATCGCGAAAATCTCAAAAATAGGTGCAGTTGCCTTCTAACGTGCACTAAAATCGCGTAGTACAAGGGCCTGCAGCACTTCGCCTCCATCGAAATGCGACCGCCGCGGCCAGAGGCGAACACGCGTCCTTCGGATCAGCAGCCGAGCGCCGTAACCACTGAACCACCCCGGCGGCATATCCTTCCTTAGTCGCCGGCAGATGCTGAAAGCGACTTTACATTCTTCACAAGTCATGACGTACGGCAGCCCGTAGAAAAGGTCAACTGGGTGCTTTGGCACTGCTAAATATGAACGCACAGGAATAACGGGTCGTCACTAAGGCCTTCGAATTTTTGCGCTGCCTTTCAGTGGCTTCCTGTTTTCAGAATGCAAGACAGGAAACATCTGGTTGGAGCAGTTGAGAGTTGGTTCTCTTGGCTGTCTATATTATCTTGACAGAAATGCATGGACCCCGATGTGCTCTGTACATTTTCGTCGTGTATGTTGTACAGACAGCAAGTTTCGATATTAACGAGGCGCAAATACATTGCAAAAGTGTGGGCCCCAGAAAAATGGTCCCTAATTCGAGTCGTTGTATTAACGGGAGACGTATTAACGGGGTTTGTCTCTATACAGTCATATATAGACAAGTCTATGCATAAACCTATATGTCCATATCTGAGCAGAACTCATATATGGCAAGCATGCGTATATATGGACATACAAAGCGAGGTATGCACCTTCCCTGTATATTCAGATCATTATTCGCTCGCCTTGAGACGGTTGTAGCTAAAACTTTGTCTCGAGGTCATTAGTCGAAGATAAAATGCTGTCGACGCAGTTTCAAGCATCAGTTAGATCTCATTAGTAAATTTCGGGCGCCACGCGAAACTATTCAAGTATGCCAAATTTCCGCGTTTTTTTTAATGATGGCCCTGCCGAAAGGCAGTTCACGAAATCCTTTTGGTACCATTAGGAAGCAGCACACATTCACATCGGGCATTTGCCGAAGAGTGATTCTATGGGCACCAGCCGGTAAACGCAGCTGTTTCCGTTTTCCGAGCGCATATGGTGAGCATGCCATTAGCCCGTGGATAACTATATATATACTCGAAGCTAGTTCGCAACCTACAGTGAAGGCCATCGTGATTTCAAGCGTTGCTTTTTTTTATATATGCAGCGCTCCGAAAAGGAAATGGGGTTCAATACCCTGCCTTCGTCTGCTGAAACTTGCCATGGCGCTTTCGCAACAACTTGTGGTGAGGCGCATGACGTCCCTGCTTTGTAGAAGCCATGAGTCAGCTGCTTTCGGGATGACGACATGATACGCTCCCTGCGTCAACATTCGTAATGGTATTCGCTAGCGCCAAGCAGACGTTTGACTACCAAGTGAAGGAACCGGCTCACGTCACACCAAGGCTAGAGGGGACCTATACACAGTCATCAAAAATTCGGGTGTGGTTCAACTTGTCTGAACCTGGTCAGTTGTTGGTGGTGGTGGTTACAACTTTATTGCCACAAAATGGAAGGGATTAGTTGGGGCTGGGGCGAGTCCAGGGTGGCCTCCAGTCGGGGACGACCTCTTGAGCTCGCGTGATGAGGGCCAGCTGCATTGTTTTTCTTGAGCTGGCCAAGAGCTTGTCCCATTCCTCCGCCGAGGGAGCTGGCAAGAGTGTCGTCGGAGCGGGTTTGCTAGCGCATTCCCATAATATATGGTCTTGGGTGGCATGCGTCCCGTCACCACAGTGCTGGCACGGAGGGTCATATTCACCATTGGTGATTAAACATAATCGGTAGTGGCTAAGAATGACCTTTGTTAGTAGGCGTCTGAGTGTCGTGGCTTGTGCCCTGTCCAGGTCGGGTTGAGGGGCGGTTATACGTGCATCATAGCTCGCGATAAAAGTTTGTAATCTCCGCGTACGGGCGAGGCGCCTCCGCGGGGGCTTCCGTTCCCGAGAGGTCTCCCGTCCCTCGGTTGGTTAAACCTCGGGCTAGACAGTCGACCCCCTCGTTTCTGGAGTCACCCGCGTGAGCCGGAACCCATACGAGATTGATGTTGTGATCGAGAGTTCGGTTGCGCAGAATTCTCCTTGCGAGTGCGCTTACCGAGCTTTTGGCGAAATTTTGAATGGCGCTCTTCGAGTCGCTTCGAATAGTTTTAGTGCGGATCAGTTGGTCAGTTGGAGCGAATTAGTAGCGAAAGGTCGGCCGCGCCATCTGCTGGACCGTCGCATTACATTGCGTGTTGGAGTTTCAATGGGTGCCACACGATGACGCTACGACTGCACGCCATGCACGACGGAAATTAACCGGAAACGTACTTCGGTACTCACCTAATTGGGATAACGGTAATTTTCATGCTCATAATAACGCCTCAGTACATATCTCGAAGATACGTTTCTTAGCCGTCTGTCTCTGCATTCACTAGACGTGCCTTCGATCACTTCCAAGAGAGTCCTGGCGGCGTGGAAGAGTCTCCTTCTCGCATACGGGAGGTGGGTTCGATTCCGACTTACCCTTAAATTTTCTCCTGTTTTTGTTAATTGCGGCTGTTTCAAAGTCATATCTGCTGCCGTAACATGACCTTCGGGGTTTGTAAGCGAGAAGGGCAGCTTTCGCTACAATTGATGTTGTCGGCGAGATAGCCAGCACGAAAGTCGTTCGCAAACAGCGATCGCCGACAATTACAGCACACCAGAGTAATGCAACTTTGCAAAGGTTATATTTTCTTTCTTAAGGCATTTTACGAGGTGCTAAATCCAATTTCTATGTTAGACACACGCGTAGAACTTGTTTATACCGGGTGTTTCACTTCAGCTATTCTGCAATTTTTAAAAATAGGCTTTTTTAGTCAGAAGAGCGTTTCTTTCGGCATAGCATTGTCAGCGGTCTAGCGCATCAGAATACAGCTAGAGACGTGCTAACTAGCAGCCTGGCTAACCAATGTTGAGTAGTTCGCTTTTAACTATTACTGTTAGTCTCCTTATTTATTGAGAGGCCCGTAGCCCACCGTAAGTAATATCTATATCAGCTTTTTAGAATTTCGAAAACTAAGTTACCCTTGGCGCTGTGGCCCAACAAATTTTGGCTACATCGCGCCAAAATACACGCGCCTTCGAGAAGATTGCAAGCAAAGCAACCACTCCAGTGCACGTAACTCGTCGACATCGGGAAAATATGTTGGGCCGGAGTGCCGGGGGTAACTCCGTTTTCCAAACGCTAAAAATTGATAAGGGCATTACTAACCGGCCTTTAATCTGATCGCTGTGAGCTAACCAGCGCGAACCCTTAACCATTAAACCACCATGTCAGCTAGATCTCGAGATGTGAACATCGTTTATTTTGTTCATGTATTCAGCACAGAACATTCGCTTCATGCAGTATGCTGCACAGTATTTTATGAAACGCTGCCTTGGACATGAAAGCCACAGAAAAAGGTTATGGCCCTTGAAAGCACATTGTCTCATTTCAAGGTTATACCCTTTGTATTTACGGCTAACACATCATTGACATTGCTTCTATTTTTACTTGTGACAAGCACTGTAATTTTACGCGAATGCGTATACAGCTCGTTCGGTCAAAAAGCCGTCGGCTTAGTAGTATAGTCGGCACCGCGTGTCGGAAATAATCGGGGGCTGCGTAAAAATATCGTATCATGGTAATTCTTGGTTGTAGTTATTCATGATTGACTGGTGTTTGATAGGCGTTTACGGGTTAATGAAATCACTGTAATTATTTGGTTAATTGATTAATAAAAGAAATTAAAAAATTCAAAATAAGAGGGTTCAAAGGGTGTCAAAATGCTCATATTGAAAAGTCAATACTTGTTGGTGCTAACTTAAAAATTAGAGTGTGTAATTGATCAATTAATTAATTTAAACAATTAAAGAAGAAAATTGCGTTAAAAGGTGTCAGGCTGCTGAGAATGGAAAGCCTAATCCATTACGCTATGACGTCATAGCTTTAAGGCGGAGATTAAGTGTCCTCTCCAGCTTTTTATTGTTTATGGTTTGGTTTATGCGGGTTTAACGTCCCAAAGCGACTCGGGCTATGAGGGACGCCGTAGTGAAGGGCTCCGGAAATTTCGACCACCTGGGGTTCTTTAACGTGCACTGACATCGCACAGTACACGGGCCTCTAGAATTTCGCCTCCATCGAAATTCGACCGGCGCTGCCGCGGGATCGAACCCGCGTCTTTCGGGTCAGCTCTCCAGTTTTTTACAAGTCCTTCTTGTTGGTTACCAACCTCAGCATACTGCGCCCGGCCATAATTACTGCGTACTTCTTGTATTCCATACTCTTCTGATTTTTTTACTCTTAAATGCAGTTCACAGCTGCTCTAGTGCTTGAGTGTACTCAGGTCGCAGAGATAGTTTTCGTCATAGGAGGAATGTGATCTCCTGCTGCTGGTCGACGCATGCGTTCCTCAAAATGCGAGTCACCGTATCTGCATCACATTTCAATAATAATAATAATTGGGTTTTGGGGAAAGGAAATGGCGCAGTATCTGTCTCATATATCGTTGGACACTTGAACCGCGCCGTAAGGGAAGGGATAAAGGAGGGAGTGAAAGAAGAAAGGAAGAAGAGGTGCCGTAGTGGAGGGCTCCGGAATAATTTCGACCACCTGGGGATCTTTAACGTGCACTGACATCGCACAGCACACGGACGCCTTAGCGTTTTGCCTCCATAAAAACGCAGCCGCCGTTTCGGTGGAGGCGAAACGCTAAGGCGCCCGTGTGCTGTGCGATGTCAGTAAATACGGGAATAGAACAGCACAGTGAATACAAACAGCGCAGCCTGGCGTGCGGTGGTATGACCTGCGCTATTCGCGCGGCTTTGTTTGCTAGACGAGCGGATGCACTCCAAGCCAGCGACCGCGTGCCACCTGCGCGGACTCCTGTTCGCAGCATACAGTGACGAATTGATAACAAAGGCAGGTGCGTGAAGGGCAGACTGGTCATGTTGGCGTACGTGCCAGGAGCGATAATCTGACAGCGCTTTGGAGCCGCTGAGGGGGGACGATTTATAATTACGACCAGGATGTCATTATTTCCGACGCGCATATTCGTGAGCAACCGGAGAAAGAAATTCTGAAAAAAAAGGGGGGGGGGGGCACATAGGCCTTGCAGGCTGCTGTTGCACCTCTAGAGACCGGCTGCGGTGGCTCAGTGGTTAGGGCACTCGGCTACTGAGCCCGAGGCGCCCGTGTGCTGTGCGATGTCAGTGCACGTTAAAGGGGCCCTGAAACGCCTTCCGAGGAGAGCACATTAACTCACTTAATCACTGCACTGTGTTGCCATCATATACTCTCCTCCCTTCGCATCAACATACCCGCAAACCAGTCAACCCTTATCGAAATACTCGAAAACCAGTCAACATTATCGAAATACTGAGCGTTTCTTCAGTGAGAAAGACTGCGCACCTTGCAACTTATCTAGCCAGCGCAGCATACAGCTTTCTTAACTCTCGAAAGCTAGTCGAAATTATTCGAGCCTGGGCTCGCAACCGATCAGAGCCCCATGACCTACGTCATGGTCGTCGATTTCGAGGCCATTAGCGGAAGCCTTACCAGCTCGATCTCAGTTGTGTCAGTGCGAAGAGGCACATACAATTTGAGTCCAGTAGATACAAAGCTACATTAGCGATGTGTTCGTCTCATTCTTAGTCCTATACTCTGTGTGTCTCGAATTTCGCTGTTCAATTCATGATGCGTCCCTTACGGCGTCGCTGCATCAGCGATTTGCGATACGCTGTGCCAGTCGCTATATTGGCATGCTGTCGGCTCAGAGCCTTCGTTGGCCGCCATATACAATTCTCCTCCTCAACTTCCCAAACACAGAACATAATAATAATAATATTATTCATTTCCATCGGGATGATGGAAGAGGTTGTGGGTAAAAGCTGCTCGTAAACGGCAGCTTGACAAAGACCCACAGCATCCCTCTATAGGGCAACAACAGCAAAGCAAGGACACTCACAAATATACATATAGTCTCTTCGCTATTTCGCAGAGCCAAAAATAAGGGGATCAAAAATGAAATAGAAACAAGGAAAATAGAACAACAATCAACACAATAAATACAGAGGGTACAAAGCAGTACAATAAACACAGGACTAAGTATAGACATTATAGGAATACAGGTGCAGATTTGAAGAATGAATGCAGTGAACATCGTTGTGTATACGACAGATTAGCTAAATTGGGAATAAATACAGTAGTTGTGTTGAGCTGAAAGTAACCTCAGATGGGAAAGTTTCATACGAGATACTAGTGATTGACGTCTTTGCTTTCCTAAAAAAAATGCACTCTGATTGAAGAAAGCTCGAAACTGGGTTCTCAACAACTTTTAGAGTGAAAGCTCTACTTAAAGACCGAAGCTGCAAAAGCTGGGCCATCGCTGAAGGCTTGACCTTGAATAAATAGCAAACAATACATACTGCTGCCACTGGGGATTCGAACCCGCAACCATGCGAACAGATCAGCTTCGCTGGCCACTGCACGAGAGCACTATGATCTTCTTTTTTTTTATGGATGAAAGCACTACGCTATCGCTACAGACGATTACGCCTCGCGTTCAAGCGCAACGCACTCTCGCGATGTGCATTGCACATGTCGTCTTCATTAACTTCCATCTGGAGGCGGAAAGATCAGATAGGCTCAACTTCGATCAGAGCTTAAACCTGAGTCTAATATCGTCGCCAGTCGTGCCGACGACCCAGCAAAGCCAGTCAGGTTAAGCACATGCTTTCCCCATTGAAAATTTTTTACAGGTTTGAATGGGTCAGCAAATAGGATTATGGCACATTTGGTTTAGCTGTATCAGATTAACGTCCCAGAGCGACTCAGGCTATGAGGGGCACCGTAGTGAAGGGCTCCAGGTAACATCAGCCTCCTAGAAGGGACACCGGAACAGGGGGGGGGGGTCAAGGGGGGAAGGGGGCGGCGACCCCCGCCACCCAGTATCCAATTGCTTGCACTTGGATCAGATTTCTGGCAATTGAAACACTTCAGTGCTAGGACTCTTAAAGCAAAGCACAGTGGAGCTGAGCTACTTGGCTTCGTAGCCAGTTGTAAAGCACTTCGTATATGAGTAACCTGTAGAGGGACAGAGACTTGGTCCGCTACAGATTAACGGAGCGCGACGCGGACGAAGCGAACAGGCCGGGAACCAGGAATCAACTGCATTTATTCCACGCCGCATGTGGCCCCACGTAGCCAGCGCGAGCGCATGTCTCGAGCCGAGGCGGCGCAGCACTGCTGATGATGATAGGGCCGCTTCATAACCTAGACCAGTCATGTCCCATCGAAGTCAACTGTCTGACCCGTGTACATGATCATGACTACCAGAATTTAAACAAACTATGCACAAACTTTATTAACCAATTGATCACTCCTCGTGCGCACATCTACTATAAAGCTTCCCATTTCAGTTCGTTTTATATTGCCGTGAATCTTTGCACCGTTTGATCGTTCGCATTCAAAACCGCCGGCACACGGCTTTATCATTTTGCTTTGTAATGCTAGATACAACCAGACTTATCTCCATTGATCGTGGCCACGTGCAAATGCTTCCACATTTTTTCCAGATTGTTGCAGTTGCTGCTGGTTCTTTATCTCGAAGGTTCCTTGCCAGCTTTAAATTGAGCGGGGCCGAGAACTGCAGGCATTCAGTTCGATGAACGCCCAGCGCGCTTGTGTCTATTGCCTCCGCCGAGTCAATCAGCTCTTAGTGGGCGCGAGTCAGCCCCTTAAACAGTTTCTTTTAGAGGCATTTTCGTTGTCTTCCTGACTGCTGGAGTGTCGTCACCACAACGTGACAGTTTGCACCAACCTTTGAACATTGAAAAATAAAAAAATAATAATAAAATATTTATTATGCAAATGAGCAAATAAATAAATAAGAAAATAAACTCGAAGTCTTGCCTTCCCCCCCCCCCCCCACTAAAAAAAAGTTTCGGAGTCCCTGCCTCCTGCAACATGCACTGACATCGCAAGTACAGGGCAGTCGTGGGTTCGAACCCGCTCGCAGTGGTCGCATTTCTAGGGAGGCGAAATGCTATACACGCCCGTGCACTCGTGTGATGTCAGTGGACGTTCAAGAACCCCAGCTGGCCGAAATTATCCGGAGCCCTTCACTACGGCGTCCCTCATAGCCGGAGTCGCTTTGGGACGTTAATCGTATACAGCCGAACCAAATGTGCCATAATCCCATTTGCGGACTCATTTATACCTATACACATTTTTCAGTGGGGTTCGCACGTCCACTCGGTTTAAATACGTTAGAATCCTACCATTATTTTCTTCTAACACGCAGGGCGCTGTTGAGATCGGCGAACAAGGGCCTGGGAAGAATTCGAAGCAGACATTCGTCACCATGAAGCAAGGCAGCAGCGATGGCAGTAGCGACGATGGCGTCAAGTGGCCGAATCTGCCCTTGGGTCGCTGGACGGAGTGATACTGTGAAAGGTCAAGCTGTTAATGTTAATTGAAAGACGGCTGAGACCTCGACAGAAGTCCCGTGTTTCGGACATCCAGCTGAGGATTACGAGGTCGTTCGTTCCCCTGCTGGGGGACTGCGGGCAATTCCTTATCCACGGAGGCACCGAACAGAACACTTGCCGCAGTGGCGAAATCGACACGACAGTGTTCGATGACGCAGTATCTACCCGTTTCCATCGACCGAGCTGCGAGAGAGCATCAGCACCGCCTCCTGTCGCGGGCAGTACCACCAGGGTCTACAACTGCTCACCTGAATGGACATTGTTCTCCGAACTTTATTCTCCAGTCAGAGATCTGGGGAATACGAAGGGTAATGTTAACGGGCTGCTGGTTTGTTACCCGAGACACCCCTATTTCGACTCTAAATATGTACTAATAAACCAACTGTACAGTTTCCTTCTTAACGTAGTCCGACGCCGTCCTTCGGAGCCGGGGGCTGCGGGGCTGAACGAGTCAGACAACTCAAGAGCCCCTCCGTCTCCAACACTGTATGGCGCCAGCGGTGGGATAGAAGCGCAATCCCCAACAGCGCGTAGGCTTAGGCTGGGATGGCGGCTTCTTTTCTCACGGAGTGCCCCTGGTCAAAATACATGGTGGGGTGCGGAACAGAAAGCACATACACGCGCAAACAGTTGTACTTAACAAATTCCTGTACTATGGCCTTCATTAATCCCGACGAACAGCAAGGATGAATAAAAGAAATAAAATGACGCAGTGAAAAATGCAGGCATTTTTCAAATATGTGAGGATCTAATCGGGAAGGTAAATACGTCCCCCCCCCCCCCCTATTTAACCGCAGCTGGCACAGTTCAAAACCGCCAGACCCCACCCCGTGATCGCGTACGCTACCAAGCGCATGCCGACCACGGCGGGCCTTGCTCTGCGGGAACAAAGGAACGACACACTGGCTGACACAAACAAGGCATTTATTGCTACAGCAACAATAACGCCAGCTAGCAACAAGATATGCTAATGAATCGAAGTCGTCTGACTCACCAGCAAGGTTTCGAGCGAATGTTCACCCACGCTAGGGCAAGGGATACTCCGAAGCCAGACGGGACGAGAGGCGGGAGCAAGTCTCCCCGCCACTTCCTCGCCCCGACGATCCCAGCCGAAGGGGGAGGGCTCTGCCGCGCGCGCAGCAATTACGCCGTCCGTGGCGCTCTTTCTTGTTAGTTAGGGTAACTAACCAGGGAAAGTCGCGTGGCGCGCCCCTCCTGAGGCGAAGCCGTGGAAGGGTGCACCGCGGGAAAGCAAACAACAAGGAGAGGCTGCGGGGCAGTCCCCACATCCCCCCTGTCTTAAATAGACCATCGCGCCTGAAACTACATGCTATGGAGGAGTCTCCTGGTCTTCATGCACTTGAGGCTGGTCTTGCAGCGGAAGTCACGCCGACAGCGTCCACGCTATCCTTCCGCGGTGTTCCGAAGGCGGCGTGAAGGTCTCCGCTGGGACGACTCGCATGGCCCGTGGAGTATACCGTGTCCGCAGGCCCGTGAAGAGAAGGCTGGTTGAAAACTGCAGGCCAGGATTCTGCAGTAGTCTTCAGGGTAACAGCAGGCGGGGGTGACTGCTGACTGGTCTCGCCACAGCTGCCCCGGGTGGATGCGGCGAACAGGACTGTCGCAGCAGGCTGTAACGAGACGATGTGCACAGGACAGCAAGCCTGGGTGGCCCACCGGAGCTGCAAAATTGCCGAAACGCTCTCAGGGTGTCTTTAACGGAGGTCACGCTGTCACGTGGTGCGGAGCAGCTGCCGGCGGCGCCGTGTCGTGGCTGATCACGTGGTTCGTCACGTGGTTGGTCACGTGACAAAGTTCCACTCGGCCAGCTGTAGCTATCGCGTCACTCCAAGTTTAACTGGAGCTAAACCACCGCCAATTTTTCTTTCAAATGCACGATTGTAGTTAAACTGCACTACTACAGCTAGCAAAACGTAATACCATTACAATACAATTACTCCCTAAAAGTAATACAGTTACTCTCTGCGGGCTCACGATGGATAATTCCCTCCCGCTCGCCACCGGAGGGTGCAGGTGGGGGGGGGGGCGAAGTATAGATTTCTTCGAACCCTAACAATTCACTTTAATCACAGCAAGATATTGTATCGCACAGAGCATCACCCTCAAAGTGGTCCATACCTCACCTCCTTGTGGAACCGTCGACATTCTCTGATACGCAGATGGAAAACCGCTGTCTTCGTCGCCGGATCCAGTCCCTCACTTGAGAAGCCCAAGACTACGAGGCACAACTTTGGGCCAATAACTGAATTGCTATATGCGGAGAAGCCGAAAATTCTCTTCACACAGCATGGTCTCTCCTTCCCTCTATCCTCGTCACTCTTTGGACACACTACTGTTCAATCAGAACTTTATACCACTGGCTCTGGCGGAAGATATTGTTGCCCACTTCTACCCTATCACCTACAGATAGCCCCTCCAGAATTCCCCTTCTGTTTTTGCCTCTGACTCAGATCGACCGTTTACTATGTCAGAATTAAAATCTTCCATCTCTGCCCTCCGCCGATCAGTCACCCCATGCGAAGACAAGATAGCTAACAAGATGCAGCTTACCTAACAACTCCTTGCAATGTCGCCTACAGTTCATAAACTCTGCTTGGTTAACAGGCAGGCTCCCGCCTTCATGGAAATAGGTGGTTATACCAGCTCTCAAAGGAGCGCCGGACTGTCGTGGTGCGCACACAGTGGTGAACCCAACACCTTGCAGCCCCGAGCTGTTTCCACCGTTACAAGTCTCTAAAGCACGCCGGCTATTTATAGTATGTGTGGTCCCAAGAATCGAAATCGGCAGCCTCAGTTCGCTAATGTTCGCGCCATGCGCACTTCCTCCGGTTCCCACTCGTGCCTGGTGGCGACGAGTGTTACAGACACCACAGTTTCCTTAGAGGACGTAACAAATTGGGAGTGCCGAGACGGGCACCTGACTTGAAACAGCGACGTGCACCGCCTCCCCATTCGGTGCTCTTAAGCACAGCCTTGCATCTTGCTGCTCGGGGGATGCTCGCGAAATGTGCACTCTGTTGTGCTTTTTATCAATAAAATTTATTAATCTCTTAGTACTACTGCTACCACTACTACTACTACTGCTACTACTACTACTAATGCCACTACTACTACTACTACTACTACTACTGCTACTACTATTACAACTGCTGCTACTACTACTACTGCTACTACTATTACAACTGCTGCTACTACTACTGCTACAACTACTACAACTGCTACTACTACTACTATTACTACTACTGCTAATGCTACTACTACTACTACTACTACTGCTAGTGGCGTACTACTACTACTACTACTACTACTACTACAACTGCTACTACTACTACTGCTACAACTGCTACAACTGCTACTACTACTACTATTACTACTACTGCTAATGCTACTACTACTACTACTAATGCTACTACAACTACTACTACTACTACTATTACTACTACTGCTAATGCTACTACTACTACTACTATTACTGCTACTACTACTACTACTACTGCTGCTACTACTACTACTACTACTGCTACTACTACTATTACTACTACTGCTAATGCTACTAATACTACTAATGCTACTACTACTACTACTATTACTACTACTGCTAATGCTACTACTACTACTACTACTAATGCTACTACTACTACTTCTACTACTACTACTATTACTACTACTACTACTACTGCTACTACTACTACACCTGCTACTACAACTGTACTACTACTACTACTGCGACTACTACTACTACTACTGCGAATGCTACTACTACTACTACTGCTACAACTACTACTGCTACTACTGCTACTGCTGCTGCTGCTACTACTACTACTACAACTACTACTACTGCTGCTGCTACTACTACTACTACTACTACTACTACTACTACTACTACTACTACTGCTGCTGCTGCTGCTACTACTACTACTACTACTACTACTACTATTACTGCTGCTACTACTACTACTTCTACTTTTACTACTATTACTACTACTGCTAAATGCTACTACTACTACTAATGCTACTACTGCGACTACTACTACAACTACTACTACTATTACTACTACTGCTAATGCCACTACTACTACTACTAATGCTACTACTACTACTGCTACTACAACTGGTACTACTACTACTGCGACTACTACTACTACTACTGCTAATGCTACTACTACTACTGCTACAACTACTACTGCTACTACTACTACTACTACTGCTACTACTACTACTGCTACTACTACTACTACAACTGCTGCTGCTACTACTACTACTACTACTACTACTACTACTACTACTACTACTACTACTACTACTACTACTACTACTACTACTACTACTACTACTGGTGCTGCTGCTGCTGTTACTACTACTACTACTACTATTACTACTACTACTACTACGGCTGCTACTGCTACTACTACTACTACTAAGGCTACTTGCATCCCGATCCTTCCGGGAGCACCGTACGCCGAACTTCCTGACCCGAGCGTTACCATAAATTATAGCGGCCGCGGCAAACGTGGCCTCGGCCTCGGTGATTCCACATGTGTGCGTCCCCGTTCCGGAAACATCCCCCCGTTTGCCCCGTGATGTGTGCGGGCGAAGCCGGGTACACTCGTAACAACCTTGGGGAGCTGGCAGAACACGGCAATTAAGCGTCTGCGCTGTGGTCGGGCCAGGGTAGTGTACGGTAGATAGTACATGATGCGGAAACAAGCCAGAGAAAGTGTAATTTTGTGCAAGCGATGTTCTGTCATGCCGCATTAGCGGCGAGTAATGCGACGGAGCAAGCGAGGTACTTGTAGTAGTTGTCGAGGGAGTTTTCTCAGCCAAACGTCCCACTTTACGTTGTCCTGTAGCCAGAAGCCCAAGGTACGGATGTGTGGGTGTCGTGGGATGAGAGAGCCGTTTACTTGTAGTTGTATTAGTTAGCGGTCATGTTCAGCACTTTTGCCTATAGCATTAGTGAACACACAGTATTCTAATTTTGCTGCTGAGGTTTCTAAGCCTACAGGACGCCGTGTGTCGGGCGATAATGTCGAGGCCTGTTTGAAGAATGAGCTCCATACGGGTGGGGGAGCTGTGTGTGGCCCATAGGGTGATGTCAACAGCATATGGAGGAATGAATGTGCCCCACTTGCCGAAGGAGTGAAGGGAGGTCACTGAGAGCGAGATTAAAGAGTTGCTAGAGATAGTATGAAGCCCTGAGAGATCGCCTCGTGTAACATAGTGAGGGGTAGACTGGTCGGCTTGAACCCGGGCCGTAAGCGTTCTGTTGTGAGGGAAGTCACTAATGTATTCGTATAGACGACGGCCCGGATGGATCGACTGAGTGCGTCCAAAGCGGCGTGGTGGGCAACATTCTCGATGGCGCCTTTGATGTTCACGTCAACGACTCCGCGTACTTGACTGATTCTTTTCGAGGAGCATACGCCTCGGATGATGGACAACGTGGAGTCTCGCTCGCTCATATGGCTGCGAACGCCAATAGCGCCTGCATCCAAAAGGCAGCGTCGTTCCTGCAGCCAAGGCAAATAGGTGAGGGCCATACGCTCAATGAGATTGTTTATGCAGGACGTCGAAGAAATGGGTTGTAGATGGTGGAGATTCGAGGGCGACTTGCCAGATTTGGGAACTGGTCCAACCAGCGCCGATTTCCATGAAGTCGGGAGTGTGCCATGTTATTCAAGCTGAGCTTATAAATTTTAGGAGTCATATTGGAGGCCGTTGTCAGATAGGTGAGGGAGCATCTTGTTAGCTATCCTGTCTTCGTCTGTTGTTACCTCTCGGTGGAGGGTAGATATGGAAGGTATTAATTCTGACGTAATAGATTATTGATCCGTGCCATAGGTGGAAGAGGAATGAGAGGAGGCGGTAGAATATAAGTGGGCAACAATATCTACCGCCATGCATGGTTAGCGGTACGACGCTGCGGTGAACCAGTAGTGTGCCGAAAGTGTGACGAGTCTTCACATCCAGCCATCCAGTTATTGGCTCAATGTTGCGCCTCGTAGTCTTAGGCTTCTCAATCGAGGGACTTGATATGGCGGCGGAGACAACGGTTGAGCTTTTGCTTTTTCCATCGGCCTATCAGAGCATGTCGACTGTTCCATCGGGAGATGAGATGTGGATCCACTCCGCGGCGATCCTCTGTGGCCTGTAATTTCTTGGTGTGCTTAGCGTGAATTGTCAAGTTCGAAGAAGTCTACTCTTTCTACCCCCCCCCCCCCCCCCCCGCGCTACGAGGTTGACACCGCGACCGCTAGAAGGCAACGCTGTATTAGCATGCTAAGTCTGTGTGATGTGACTCGAGAAAGGAGGGAGACTGACTTCACGGTCTCCGACCATCCCGTCTCAACTTTAACAAGATGGAAATGCCCGGTATAAAGTGCCTTGCTGTTTTCCTGTGCGTAACCCCGGCTCTTTCCTCCTCTTTCCTGCTCGGGCTTCGACCACGCTACATTTGTGAATCCCAACAACTCCCGCATACCCTTCCAATACCCAAGGACACCGAGCCAACAACAGATGAGAGCGGCGGTCTCAGTACGCACATCTTGAGGCGCGTCGTTCCTGCTTTTGAGGCGCCCAATCACGCGCACGACAGACCAAAGCTGGAAGCTTGGCCGACAGAGAAGTGAAGTCATTTTAATGAAACGAATTTCGCAAGTAATTAATTACTTATGCTGCGAAATTACTACCGCAAAATAAATCATTACATTACTAAATTACTAGACCAGAAAAAAGAAACTCATTGCATTAAAATTACGTGAAAAAATTAATAAAATTACCAGCATTTCAATAGAGTAAATAGATTACTGCCATGTCTGGATTGTTGCGAATGCTCGCACGGATGCTCATGGGCTTCCAAAATGGCGTTTGATATTGGGGCCATTTGTGGATATCCTATAAATATTTATTGTTCCCTGGGAGTCTGTTCTGTAATGTAAGCTTCAAGAATATATTATAAACTCACTTTTATACACGTATCGTCTCAGTGACTATCATTTTAAACGATCATGATTATACGAATGATCTTTTTTTTGCGACCTGTAAAGTTCCTTAAAATTCGTGTTAGTGGTGGTAACCCACACCAGAGGGCAGTAGTGTGTAGTCGACAGAAAGAAAGGAATTATACAATAAAAGCTCAGCACTGTCTGGTAAACAATACATCAGTTTAGAAAGGACGCAAGTAACCCACGATGTTTTATAGATTTTCAGTATTCATATTAGCATTCCACGACATATAATGATCAAACAACACGACATAAATTTGGAGACAATTTCAGCGGGGATATTTCAAATGTTTAGTTTCAGTGACCCTTGTCTGCGGTTGTGTGGCGTGAACAGAGCAGAGTTTGTTTTGCCAGTATTTATACTGAGATAGTTTTATTGAATTGGTTTACGGTGGTAAACGTCTATGAAGCTATGAGGTACGCCGTAGTGGAGGTCCCCGGACAATTTCGACCGAAAGGTTCTTCTACGTACACTGGCATTGAACACTAGACGGTCCTCCAGCATTTAGCCTGCATCGAAATGCGACCGCCGCAGCCGTAATTGAGCCCGGGTACTCCGGCTCTGTTGTCCAGCGATCTAACAGCACTCTAACGATATGTCAAGTAGTTAACCAGAGCGCTGGGTTGCAACGGGACTTTGAATTGTTGTGACGTCATATCTTTACTAATTAACGATGCCAGCGACGCCGTATACCACGGACTGCTTTGCCTTGCATGTACAGCTTTCATGTAAAAGTGGGTGCTCGTATCGCAACACTTCTCTGCTACCCCTGTGCGACTGAGAGCAACTTCCGTACACAAATACAATAAGCAAGCCGAGCTCAAGTGACGTCAGTAGGCACGAAATCCACGAAGCTGCAAGCGCGCACACCCTGCCGGCCTTGTGATCCTGTTTGTCTCCGCAGCTGTGTGGATTCGAGTGACACGGGGGTTTCGATGTTTCCGCTGAAAAACAACGCTGCCTTGAGAGCCGGAAAAAATAAATAAATGAAGCACAAAGACACATTGTCATTCACGAAAGACACTCGGTGCAATGTTAAGCGCACTGTTTACGGAACTACATTGACTGGGGTACCGGCCAGTGCTGCAGAACCTGCCTTGGTAAGCGAAGAAATGCTGCTGAGCGGGAGGCCGCAATTGTCTGGTTTTTCATAGGGCGCATTCTGGCTGGAAAGGAAAAAAAGAAATACGTAAACAAACTGGCTGTCTTGTTATCATGAAGTATACAGACTGCCCGATTCTCTCAGATCATAAATGTCAGTTTGCCAATATCCCGCAAGAGAAAAGTGTACAACACCTGTATCTTAGCGGTACTCATTTATGGGACAGAAACACGAAGGCTAACGAAAAGCGTTCAAGGTAAGGACAAACCGGCGAGCTATGGAAATGAAAATTATGGGTGCAAAGTTAAAAAAAAAACGGGAAGAGGGCAAAGTGGGTGAAGAAACAAACGCGGTTTAATCACATCCTAGTCGAAATCAAAAACGAAGAAATGGGCTTGGGCAGGGCATGTAATGCGAATTAGGGCAAGATAACCGCTGGTCCTTGAGGGTGACGGAGTGTATTCTAAGAGAAGGCAAGCATAGCAGGGGGCGGCGGAAGGTTAGGCGGGCGGATGAGATAAAGTTTGTTGAGGTAAGGTGGCCGCAGCTGGCAAGGGACGGGGTTTATTGGAGAGACATGGGGGAGGGCTTTCCCCTACAGTGGACGTAGTCAGGGTGATGGTGATGATGATGATGATGATGATGGTGATATAGGCTGTTGGGCTAGTTGTGCTTGTGTTCTTATCTAAGGTAAATTCAGCGCAAAGAGACGAAAAAATAACCGCAGAACAGACCCTGTCCTTAATGCATTCCATGCGTTAAAAAAAATATGCAGGACTTACGGCACCTACGCCTCAAGATGCGACTGTACAATGGAAATAATAATAATAATAATAATAATAATAATAATAATAATAATAATAATAATAATAATAATAATAATAATAATAATAATAATAATAATAATAATTGGTTTGGGGGAAAGGAAATGGCGCAGTATCTGTCTCATATATCGTTGGACACCTGAACCGCGCCGTAAGGGAAGGGATAAAGGAGGGAGTGAAAGAAGAAAGGAAGAAGAGGTGCCGTAGTGGAGGCCTCCGGAATAATTTCGACCACCTGGGGATCTTTAATGTGCACTGACATCGCACAGCACACGGGCGCCTTAGCGTTTTTCCTCCATAAAAACGCAGCCGCCGCGGTCGGGTTCGAACCCGGGAACTCCGGATCAGTAGTCGAGCGCCCTAACCACTGAGCCACCGCGGCGGGTCGGGTGAAGAAACAAACGCGGTTTAATAACATCCTAGTCGAAATCAAAAAACGAAGAAATGGGCTTGGGCAGGGCATGTAATGCGAAGGCAAGACAACCGCTGGTCCTTGAGGGTGACGGAGTGGATACTAAGAGAGTGTATTCTAAGCCTAGCAGGGGGCGGCGGAAGGTTAGGTGGGCGGATGAGATAAAGTTTGTTGAGGTAAGGTGACCGCAGCTGGCAAGGGACAGGGTTTATTGGATAGACATGGGGGAGGGCTTTGGCCTACACTGGAAGTAGTCAGGGTGATGGTGATGATAATGAGGATGATGGTGATATAGGCTGTTGGGCTAGTTGTACTTGTGTTCTTATCTAAGGTAAATTCAGCGCAAAGAGACGAAAAAATAACCGCAGAACAGACCCTGTCCTTAATGCATTCCATGCGTTAAAAAAATATGCAGGACTTACGGCACCTGCGCCTCAAGATGCGACTGTACAATGGGCATAATAATAATAATAATTATTATAATAATTGATTTTTGGTAAGGAACTGCCGCAGTATTTGTCTCATATATCGTTGGACACCTGAACCGCGCCGTAAGGGAAGGGATAAAGGAGGGAGTGAAAGAAGAAAGAAAGAGGTGCCGTAGTCGAGGGCTCCGGAATAATTTCTACCACCTGGGGATCTTTAACGTGCACTGACATCGCACAGCCCACGGGCGCCTTAGCGTTTTTCCTCCATAAAAACGCAGCCGCCGCGGTCGGGTTCGAACCCGGGAACTCCGGATCAGTAGTCGAGCGTCCTAACCACTGAGCCACCGCGGCGGGTACAATGGGCACCAACGTTGAAAGAAAAAATCAGAGGCTGCTGTCAGTCAGAGTGATTGATACAGAGTAAATGGCAGAGCATTGTTCTCTACTTCCTTTTCCTTTGTGCTATCGTTCTGCAGCCTGGAGCACGAACTCTACCACTACGACCCCTAGAGCTAATTGTAACATCAATAAACCACTATCATCACTAAAACCCATTCGCTTTCACCTGTAACTAAACTGTCTTTACCAAGTTGCTATAGCTGGTGTTTCGTTATAGCCGGGTTTTATTATAGCTGGTGTTTCCTTCTCGGTAGCGTTATAGCATGTGGCAGACGATTGTTTATAGAAAATGTTTTATAATATCCAGCGTTTATTGTAGCTGCCGTTTTCTTATGGACTGTGTGTTATTATAGCCAGCATTTCCTTCTAGGCGGTGTTATAGCAAGTGACAGCTGGAAGCGGGATGAGAGTGTGAACTCCCTTTATAAGCCACCTGCCACCTGCCATGACCCTCCTAATCCTCTCGCAATAAAATCATCGTCATCGTCACCACGAACAGTAGCAGCAGCTCAGCTGCTTCCGTTGAAGCAAAAGAGCCTATTTTGTTGTTCTTCAATGAAACGCGTCATCCGTAACCTGCGGCAATCCTATACTCGGAAACTTCCTATCATTTGCCCACCCGAGTTTCTGCCCCCTCTGCCGCATTTACGGTCTCTTGGAATCCTCTCCGTTATCCTAAAGAAACCAGCTGTTATCTGCACTTCGCGTTATACGCCCTGCCAAAGTCGACTTCTTGCTCTTTGTTGCAGCTAAGGACAGAAGGACTACCCTGATCATAATGGAGAACATACAGGGTTTTTCACCTAAGACTGTGCGCAATTTTTAAAAATAGGCTTTTTCAGTTAAAAAAGAGCTTTTTCAGTACAGCTTTATCAGCGGTGTAGCACATCAGAATACAGCGAAGATGTGCTGACTAGCAGGTCGGTAAAGTAATATAGAATAATTAACTTTTTATCTATTACTGTCTCACCCCTTAATTATGACATTTAGGCAGTTGCGGCGGCTGCTGATGCACGGCGACTGATGCCTACCATTTGATACTTTCTAATACCAGTGCCTGCCCTTCTGCCTGGCCTCTATGCTGTTTGGTCCTCCCGAAACTGCCTACTTGAACTTACCATTGGAACAAGCTTCAAACATTGCTACTGTTTGCTTGGAGTTCTTGCAGCCATATCATCGACGCGGGCGGCCCGTGCCACCGAAAGACTTGTACTCAGCTTTTGTCATCGATTATTCTGTGTTCATTCCTAGCATAGCAGTCATCACTTCTCTTTCTGCCAAGTGTTTGTTAGTAGGGTGTAGTTCTCGTCAAGCCTCCAGAAGGCTTTTTGCCTGCACCCGCAGCGTTGCAATGTTCGTTGTCATGGAGAAATAAATTTGATTTGATTTTAGAGGCATGCGGCCCACCTTAAGTAATATTCATATCAATTTTTAGAATTTAGATAACGCGATTTCCCTCAGCGCTGTGGCCCAACGTGTGGTGTAGCCTGTGGTGTAGCCAAAATTGTTGGCTACACCACGCCAAAATACGAGCGCTCTCGAGAAGCTTGCAGGCAAAGCAACCTCTCCAGTGCACGTAACTCGTAGAAATGGCCAACATTTATTGGGCTACAGCGCCGCGGGTAACCCCGTCACAACGTGCGCCTCACGTATCTCGGTGGACACCCGAACCGCGCATTCTTCTTTCTCTCCCTCCTTTATACCCGTCGCGGTGGCTCAGTGGTTAGGGCGCTCGACTACTGAGCCGGAGTTCCCGGGTTCGAACCCGACCGCGGCGGCTGCGTTTTTATGGAGGAAAAACGCTATGGCGACCGTGTGCTGTGCGATGTCAGTGCACGTTAAAGATCCCCAGGTGGTCGAAATTAATCCGGAGCCCTCCACTACGGCACCTATTTCTTCCTTTCTTCTTTCACTCCCTCCCTTATCCCTTCCCATACGGCGCGGTTCAGGTGTCCAACGATATATGAGACAGATACTGCGCCATTTCCTTTCCCCCAAAAAACCAATTATTAAATCCCTCCTTTATCCCTTCCTTTACGGCCCGCTTCAGGTGTCCACCGAGATATGTGAGACGGTCACTGTGCTTCGCGCGCTCGCCGCGCCATCTGCATGACGTCACACCTAGCCGCCGCCGCCGTTTGGTATGACGTCACACCGCGTTCCCGGTCGTTGCGCTCGCCTCCGATCGCTTCGCCAGCTGCGTCGCATGCGTGATAACATGTCGGAGGATTGAAAAGGAGAGCTCTCGTGCGCCGCAACCACAGTTGTGTCGTCTTTAATGCGACAACATAGCTAGACAACCAGACTAACCTGGACTTGCAATCAAGATAACCATGTGCAAGGCTAACCACGCTATGCCTTAGCTTTCGCTAAGTATATCCTGGCATAGCCGAGCTAAGCCACTGGTAATTTTTTATTATCTTATGCGCGCGGCAGAACAAGGTCTCGCACCAGAAGTTTGAATGCGAACAGTTGACATTTAGGTCATCTGAATTCACTGCGCTCAGTTTCAAACCAACATCGCCGAGGTTGCTCTCAGCATAGCGAGAGCAAGCTTATACTCGTTGCAAAAAGCCTCTGTTCGGCAGCCTGTGTTCAAGCGTTAGGCCCATAAACAATATTCAGTTATGGGTTTCTCTTACTGCACTACAAGCTGAGAAGTTTATTATTTAGACAGCTTCCACCGGAGTATTCTTTATCGCCAAAATGTTTCATATACGAACGGAAGGGGCGGTATCTTTTTTGTGTTACTATTTTTTCTGAATCGAACAACACATGGAGTGTACCCGGTTTTTTTTTCTTTTTTGTAGTGATAGCTACATCACGGTACATTTCGAGCCTTCAGCGTGGCGGCGCAGCCACCCTGTGGCTGCACCGCCACGCTGTCACGTGGTTGGTCACGTGGTGCGGAGTAGCTGCCGACGGCGCGGCGCCGTGGCTGATCACCTGGTTCGTCACGTGTTTGGTCACGTTACCAAGTTCCGTTCGGCCAGCTGCAGCTATTGCGTCACTGTAGGTTTAACCAGAGCTAAACCACCGCCAATTTTTTATTTAAATTCGCCTTAAACGACATTCAACGTTCATATTTCGATTCAACGGAGCCACGTGCTTCCAACCCTATTTCGCGAACTGCGCGTCCTGATCATATATGCGATGTTTCTATAGCGTGGGCTTGCTGTAACTTATGAACGTGTTCGTGAATTGTTTGTGAAGGGTCCAAAGTCCGTGAGCACGCATATGAAAGGGCTCGACAAAACTGTGGGCGACATTTTTTTCTCAGAAGTGCTGTGGGAAAAGAAGTAATGCGTAAAACAACTCCAGAGAATTTCCAAGAATGCCAGTTCTGCAAAATAACTTTACTTATAGGCGGAACTTATATGCGCCAACCTAACCATAGAGTCAGTTTCAGATTTCAGGCGCTATGCATATAATTAGAGAGGAGGTAAAACCAATAAAACAATGGGTAAGGAAGAAAACGAAGAAAAGCATTCGGGGCTGTTCGCCAACCCGCCGCGGTGGCTCAGTGGTTAGGGCGCTCGGCTACTGATCCGGAGTTCCCGGGTTCGAACCCGACCGCCGCGGCTGCGTTTTTATGGAGGAAAAACGCTAAGGCGCCCGTGTGCTGTGCGATGTCAGTGCACATTAATGATTCCCAGGTGGTCGAAATTATTCCGTAGCCCTCCACTACGGCACCTCTTTCTCCCTTTCTTCTTTCACTCCCTCCTTTAACCCTTCCCTTACGGCGCGGTTCAGGTGTCCAACGATATATGAGACAGATACTGCGCCATTTCCTTTCCCAAAAAACCAATTATTATTATTAATTGTTCGCCATATTGTCTTTACGTCTTCCAATCTGTCAGCCTATGTACTATTGCTACTCCTTTCCCCATCAAAACGTTCCTGTTTGCAGCAATTAACCGCCAGTGTCTTGGCCACTCCCCCGTAGTGGGTATGTGCCAGCTATACTTGAGACCAACCAACCAATCATATTGCCACGAATCTTTGTACTGATTGTTCGCGCTCAAAGCCGCCGGCACTGGGCTTTATCATTTTTTTTTGTGACGCGAGATGCAACCAGATTTATCTCGAATGATCGCACCTCAGCGGAACTGTTTCTGTGCTGTTCCAGACTGTTGGGATCAGTTTGCATGCCGTATCTCGAAAGCTTGTTGTCAGCTTTGAATCGAGCTCGGCCGAGAGCGGCGCACCTTGTTTCTGACGACCGCCGAACACGCTTGTTGCAACCGCCTCCACTGATTCATTCAATTCTTAGTGGGCACATGTCCGCCCAATAAACAGTTTCTTTTTTGGAAGCCCTTTTCGCTGTCTCCTTAACTGCCGGACTGCCGTCACCACTAAGCGGCAATATGCAGCTAACGTGATCAGTATTTACATCAGCGAAAGTCAGAAAACGTCCTAACGGTATTTTTTTCTCTTATTTTAAGCGGGATCCGACAGCTGCGCTGTTGCGTGCCCTCGCGATAGCCTCATTTGCAACACGCTGTTAAAATTGCGACATTTTCCCGATTCCAATTGAAAACACGAAGCGCTCTGTTTCCTGGGGTGCGTGGGTGGTTTGGTTTGGTTTGGCTTTATGGGGTTTAACGTCCCAAAGCCACTCAGGCTGTGAGGGGCGCCGCAGTGAAGGGCTCCGGAAAATTTCGACCACTTGGGGTTCTTTAACATGCACTGACATCGCACAGTACACGGGCCTCTAGCATTTCGCCTCCATTGAAATACGACCGCTGCGGCCAGGATCGAGATCATGTCTTCTGGGTCAGCAGCCGAGCACCATAACCACTGACTGAGCCACCGCGGCGTCCGGGTGGACGGACGGACGGATGGATGGATGGATGGATGGATGGATGGATGGATGGATGGATGGATGGATGGATGGATGGATGGACGGACGGACGGACGGACGGACGGACGGACGGACGGACGGACGGATGCCCGCCATGCTTTTTCTTTAACTTTAATTTATTTTACACTGCAATAAATCCGTCTAAAATTCGCGATTTTCTGTAAGCATAGCATGTAATCTTACACGTCTAACCTTGAGTCACCTATCTGATCTTGAGCCACCAATCTTCCGATCGGTTTTCGCTAACTTCCACCCTGTTTCATTCACATGACCATTGTCATCGCTAAAGCCTCGGAGATGAACAGGCCTGTACCGACGTCCGGAAGAGTACCGCCACATTCTAGTATCATATGTTCAAATATTTCCACAAATTTACTATACACTGCACATGTGTCATCTTCTTGGTAACATTCGTTTTTGTACCTCCGCGTTCTAAGACACCATGGTCTAGCTTCAATGAATAGTCTAGCTGCAAAGAGGGCACTGCCACATTTTCAGTTATCATAAAACGCTTCCTTCCAGTCACGACTTTTCCAATTTCGATATAGTTGTACAGCGTACTTCTTTTCCATTCAATTCATCCGGTTTTTACACGTGGTTTAAAGCTATTTATTTCTCCTTCCTTGTGCCTTGCATACTTACTGGTTAGTTTCTTAGTCCTTTTCCGCCACTTTGAATCAACGCACTTTCTCTATAAGTATTTAAATATACCTTAGCTGCCCACATGTTATCGTCCAGTTTCCTCATGCGCTCGTCAAATAATATTTCATTCTGATCTTCCCGTGCTTCGAACGATGCCCCGACCATATCATCCTGTATTGAGTCGTTTGTGGTTTTGCCGTGGGCACCTAGTGCTAATCTTCCAACAGTTATCTGATTTAATTCTTGTCTCGGCAGAACTTCTGCCCTTACGCACAAAAGCGCTTTCCCGAAAGGAAGCCCCGGCACCATTATTCATTTACAAATATCTATAAGCACTTCATATTGCTGTACCACCATAATACCATCTGTTTCATTATCGCGGGTCTCTTCGCCCTTTCGCATTAAGAGTCTGGCCGTACTTTTCCATGTATATATGTCCCTTGTTTATCCATACCCTCCGATGTTTGCATTCTGCCATTCTGGATATATCATGACGTATCGTAAG